>JAIPRN010002678.1:0-27978 GCA_025469175.1 Geopemphigus sp. TES_GeoC_2020 | reverse complement strand
AATAATTACGGCCTTTTGTGACCGAGATGAAAAAAAAAAAACGTTTCGGCCATTCCTTAAACGGTTTACGGTCACGCGTACGCTTGTCGACCGACGGCGATTATTAATCGGACGGGTCGGACGCGATTGAACGTCGACGTCGCCGGTTTTTAAGCGTCCATTTTCACAGGGCGTGTGAACCGTTCCGACGGAACTTTTGCGCCGACCGTGGCCAATAACGGCGACTCGCCGGTGTATTATATCGTCACGCGTACGCGACGGGCCGAAATTTTATATATATACATAAAGTAAATTACGCGGACGTTCCTATAAAACGGTAACGGTATTGTACGCGTACGTAGATTTACGCGAAAATAGTCGCGTCGGGCGAATCGCGAAGCGGTTACGAAAATTCCGGACGGCAATTTTATACGGCGACAATTGATTCGACCGCCTACGACGCGTATAGGCGAAGCGTACGACGGTATTTTACGGGGCGAAAAAAATCTTTTTTTTTTTAAACGTTTCGCGCGTGAAAGCGATCGTTTACGGCAATTAGCGTTCGTTAGTTTATTTATAATTTCGGCCGCGTGAAACGGTTCAATTGAAACGTTCCTTCGGCGTGGTCGCGACCAATTTAGTTCGACAAATCGCGTACCGCCCTCGTACTAAACTACCGTCGTTACACGCCCTTCTCTTCTTCCTCCTCCTCCCCCCTCATCGTCTCTCGCCGTTAGCTCACCGGTAATCGTTTCGGGGAACGTTTTTACGACTCGATTCGCCGCCGGGAGGGTACAAATGTCGTCTTCCGATTACGCTCGAAATTGTCGGCAATCGTCCGAACGAACGTTTCCGGGAAACGTACGAGTTTTTTCGCGTGATTTTTGGTCGGTAGCGAGCGTTCGTAACACTATTACGGTCGTCCGGCCAAATACCGCGTTCGTATAATATTCGTTTTTTCGAATACCCTTTCGAACGTTTATCCCTACGACGGCCGGGCCCGGAGAATATAGCGTGGCGGCGCAACGATAGTAAATAACCGACGGCGTACGTCAATTCGGGGAGGAGGGGAACAGTCGTCGTATCGCTGAGTATTCCGTGATAGGAAAACGCTCGAGCTAAGCGGATCGACATAGTACACCGTTCGGCCGCTGGCCCGCCGCGCTTTATCGCTTTTACGAACGAAATAGAATTGAAAACGCGACCGCGTGGAACGAGCCCTCCCGCCCCCGCCACCACCACTGTAAAACAATCCCTGCGGGCAACTCCGCGAAATCGGTTTCGTTTCGAATGATTGTAAAAATTCGTTCGTCGTCGGGTCAGGGCGAATAGCTGTCGAATTACGCGTCAATATTTCGCGAATAAATTTGGTCGGAGGCGTGGCGTTCGTTTTTCTTCTACGATCGATCACCAGCGCACGGACGGATACAAGTAACAAAAAAAAAACAGAAAACGGGCGCGCGTATACACACGGTCGGTTCGAAACTTGATTGGAAACTGTCCGACGACCTAACGGCCGAAGACGCGCGATAAAGCGTCCGGTGAGTCCGCAAAAGCGACACGGGCGTGTCGCGCCGTACAATATACGTAACGGCGCGCGTTTCCCCGACGGGGATATAGCGTATCTAGAATATTAACAATGGTATAATATTATATATGTACGTATTTCGTCGGCGAAAAAAAAATGTTAACACGAACGGGCAACCGGTATCCAACCTATATATATATATATCGTGCGAATACATACGTTAAAAAAATGATAAATAAAACCCGCGCGCGAACCATGTGTGTATATATCGCGCGCGTATATACTTGGATATATATATATATATACACATGGTGTATAATCATCGTCGGTTTTAAGTTTGTTGAACTCGTCACCATATATATTATACGCGCGTACGTGTGTGTGTGTGTGTGTGTGTGTAAGTACGACGTTATATACAAACCGCGCGAACTAATGGACCTGGCCTATCTTCCGACTTGGTCACACACATACACTCGACGCGAGCAGTTTGGGTCATCCACCTTTGGTCCAAATTTCGTGTTCTTCCGACGAATATTATTCACAATACGAATTATCTTCGGCCGGCCGGATCGCGTGCTCCGTATTTCCGCCCGTCGTTGTACTTTATATATGCGTACGCACACGTGTATATATACACACACACACACACACACACACACACACACGCTAAAAACGATGACGATACAGTGTCGGGCGACGTCTTTTACGCTAGCCGCGCCGCCGTTGTCGCAACTAGGACACGGCGCGGAGGCCGTGCGTATGTGTGTACCGTGTCCGAATATAGAAAACCGCGACGGGGCGACCAAGGGGGGATCAGGACGGGTCATTGAATCACAACGGGAAACCCCCGCGCACTAAGCGCGTTCGGGCCGGCCAAACGAACGGCGCTACCCGAATATTTCGAGAAAAACGCGAGTACGCGTGGGTCGACGACTATCTTCGGGGTTTTTTCTATTTCGGTATTTAGTTCCCGGCCGTTTTGTCGCCTTGTATTAATATTGTACGGGCGTGGCGGCGGTGTATACATAATACGCGCTCGTTTCGGGGCTGCCACGCGGACGGAGACCACCGCCACCAATCCGTGGCCCGAACACCCTGGGGACGATTTCCCGGCCGGAACGGAATATTTGGTCGCGCGAAGCGAAACGGACGGTTACCGACACGCCTCCGTCACCCGTCCGGGTTACCGCCGTCGCCGAACCAACGCAGAACGTTATATATGCATGTATATATTATCTGATACGGATCGAACGCGATCGGTACGACCCTTAGCGGCGCGCCACGACCCTGCGCGATGGCTGTGGGCCGAAGGGCGTGGAATTTCCGTAAATAAATAAATAATAAAACATACGTACGGTTCGTTTCGCGATTCGGTAGGAATTAGAACGGTTCTGGGATTGAACGTTGAGGGAAGACCACAGGTGAAGCGGTCGAACGTGGACGTGCGTGATACGAGGACTGTGTGCGCGTGGATGATATGGGAATGTTGAGAACCAAGGTGGCCGACCGGAAATAGAGGCGGCAAAGAAGAATAATAGGTACGGATCATTTCGGGATTCGCTCGTAATAAATACGTAACGTTCGGCCAATGTTAACGTTCATTTCGGACAATGATCGCCGAAAACGATTCGACCGGACGATCATAAACTTAAGGTTAGTCGATCGAGGAAATGCGTTCTCGGACGCCAAATATATAGGCGATACATCGGCCGGGCCGATTAACAAAAATTTCGAAAGTGGTGGGATAACCCCCCCCCAAAAAAAAAAATGTTTAATAATAATTAATTTCCCGCGAAACGCGTATTTTTAGTCGATAATTAAAAAAACATTTTTAAACTTCGCTATAATACAACGTGTTCGTTAAAAACGACTAGCCTATTAAAGCGTATAACGCGTCCCGTTTCGTCGTCGGTACGTCGGATTCGTTTATTTAAAAACAACGCGCGTCCCAACCCGAAATTCAGGTCTCAGTACGCCACTGGCTGTCGGACGCTCGCAAGATCAACCGCCGTCCCTCCCACGGCCCCGAAATACAAGCGCCCCCCGGAAAACCGCCCGACCGTACGATCCGTACGTCCGTCGCCGCGTCGTTAGGTTAGGTTGTACGGAGGACGTTCGTGTATCTGGTCCGTGTGACGCGACGACAATAATATACGCGAGCGACGTCGTATATTATCCGGTTCGCGTTTTTTTCCCCCCCGTTTCGGACGTTATTCGTATTGTACGTCTATATATATATATACATATATACGCGCGCGCGTGCGCACTTCTCCCGTATTTATACGTATATAATACAACGAGGGGGGAAAAAAAAATTCGACGTTTTTTTGTCGTTTCCTCGAAAATTCTTTTCTCCCGTCCCTCCTATACACCCCGTGCGCACGGACCGCCGCCACCGCCGCCGCCGCTTTTTCGATAGATCCTACACGCCGCGTACCCGCTTTTTTGTTTTTCCTACGTTCCGGGTTTTTTTCCTTCCACCCCTCGTTCGTTCCCACCATCCCGCCACCCCCGACATTGTTCGTGACGTGATTTTCTATACACGCGGTGTACGCGCGCGCGCGCGCGCTAACTCGAAATAATGGTTATGTAACACGCACGCACGCGCGCTCGTACGCCTATATATATAAACATATACTCGTATGTGTGTAACTTCCTCGTTCGACATATATATATATTCGTCGTGTAGCGGAGAACAGAGAGTAAACGAGAGAGGGAATGAGAGAAAATAATAATAAAACCCGAACGGCCGTGCACTATAACTGCAGCACCGAATATATATATATAAGATACTACTCGAGTGTGTGTATATAATATCGTCATCGGCCCGCGGCCAAACGGCCGCCCGTCCTGTCGACGAAGGTACCGTTATGTTTCACGTACAAACACACACACACACCTTTGGATATAAGTTATGCGCATCTGTCCGTGGTTTTTGTGCGGCTATTGTGTGCTACGCGACGTATAATACACGCGTAATATGCACTATATATTCTTCCTTGAACCCTTCGTTCCAGCGCGCGCGTTTCCGATCCATTTATTTCGGCTTTTTTCCTCCTCCTACTACTACCGGAATACCTACGGTTTTCCTCGTCCCGCCAACCGCACGCCGCGACGTTACCAACAACGGTGGCCCGATAATATTATATATAGCCCGACACCGTCGTCGTCGTCGTAATACGCGGATACGCTTGACGATCGCCGTATTCTCGTTTACCGTACGTGCCCAGTTGGGAAACGTCGCCGCGGTTACGTGAACGGTGGCTCCCGTGTTCCGACGGTGCGAATAAAGCGGGCCGCCCTCCGCCATCCCCTTGAACTCGGTAATAATCGCGTGAAACTAGCGTACCGGTTCCGTATTTCGAATTCAACGACGGACGGGGAAAGGCGGTCTTCCGGCGTCTACTAGACGTTCGTACCGCGCCAACGATTCTTCGTAAATTGTCTTCGGTTTTCGAATCTAAGTACGACAGCGCGCTGGTTCGAACCGAAAATTGTCGTTACCATTTTGCCGGCGTGTTCTGATCGTTCGTTGGTTCGTTCTGTCGAATTAAAAAAAAAAAACCGTTGGACGAGACGAATGGCCGCCAATCGGTTAAGTACGCGAGTTATACTCGTTCGGATTTTTACGCGCTTGGCCGTATAAACGTCGAAAACAACCAGTAGTTGGCCGGAACGGTTACAATTGTCGTAGACGAACGAATTTAGTACCTGAACATAAACGTACGGCGATAACGTAGCGTTATTAACAAATTTAGAACGTGTTTCGGTGAATCGGCCGAAACTCGTTTTTCGCGCGTCCACGGCGCGCTAGTATCGGTGAACCGATTGGCGTTTCGTTCGCGGCGTCCGATTCGTGTGGTCGAGACGTTCGAATCGAAAGATCCGCGGGCCCACAACGACTAGAGCGCGCGGAAAAAATCGAAAAACGTTCGGATTTCGGTGCTCTCGGGACCGCCGTCGCACTCAGATTCGAAATCCGAGTACGCCGAAACAATCGCCGTACGTTTATATAATTCGTTCGTCCGCGACAACCATAACCGTACTATTGGCGTTTTCGACGTTTGCAACGACGAATATCCGAACTCGTCCCGATATTCGACCGATTTTCAACATTCGCGGCACTCGGTTACTCGTCTCGTCGGCACGTTCGATTCGAACAGCGTAACAGCCGTTTCGGGCACCAGCCCGCGCAACGGATCCGCGTTGGTTTTTTTCGTCGAAAAATTCCCGACGGCGGCGAATCCGTCGGTCGTTCCAGACACTCGGAGTCGCGTCCGGTCGGTCGATCAACGCACGGCGACCAGCGCGCGCGCGCATACCGTATAACGGTCGATATTTCATAACGCGCCGTAATTACCGTACGCGTTCGCGTACCTAAATGTACGTAACGGGACGGCAATAAAGCACGCGCGCTCGTAATAATAACGCGTAGTGGCGACGTAATTTGGCCGGATATTTCGCCACGTAGTAATAGTAATTAATCGAAGCGCGCCACCACAGCCCCAAACGGGGTGGTCGGGCGCGATTTTCCCGTGTCCGGGAATTCGAGTTCGGGCGTCACATATACCCATACACCGCACCAGTCTTTCGCCATCAATTCCGAAGGCCGCCGAACGAACGTAACGGCGAATTCGGTTTGAGAAACGAAAACGTTTCGAAATCGAGACGTTCGGTTTGGTTTCGTCGTTATCCGCGTGGGCGATTGACGAAAAGGAGGGAAAACCACCGTTCGTTACCCTCCGTAGGCGAACGAGATCAAAGGCGAAATCGGCGAAATAAAACCAAAACGACCGGAACAGAATATTATAAGTTATAAGTTAGTCGAAGGTAAATACGTACGACGTTTTAGCGATGAGACGGATAGGAAACGCCGCGACTGTAATTTACGCGACGGGCGACAAAACGGCGGGGCACGGGGCCAACGAAGCGAAATAATTGGAATAATTATCGACGTTTCGTCCGGCGGGCTTTCGTTTTGTTTTTTTTTATCTATCTCTGACCGAATCGTACGTCGCGCGCGTTGTTTTCGACTCGTGCGGCCGCTACGATTACGTACTGGCCGACGGCCAGCCGATGTATGAAGCCGCTTAAATCGTCCCGAACCCAACCGCGTACGGAAACGAAGTACTTTATCTAATTGGAACGACGTCCGTTTGCGGACAACAAAAGTGTATACGCCGGGGATCGCTGAGACAACGGGGTCGTTATCGTCGGGACGATTCGACGTTCGCGGTCGATATTGAATCGTCCGGTGGAGAACGTTGGAAAAAATTGGCGAACGTGTCGAACGAAAACGGGCGCTTTGTACACGATTGGACGCGCGCGGTAAACGAGAAACGCGCCGGACAATCGGCGAACGGTATCGTTGTTCGAAAAAGTTTCGCGTTGCGTGTCGGAAAAATTCGTAGGCACCCTTCGACAATTTCAGAAATAATCGCCGAAAACTGTGACCGCGCCCGTACGACGATTACTATTGGGCGGCCGTGTCGCGTTTGCCGTCCGCGACCGTTACCGGTACGCGAATGTACGAAACAACCGCCGTCACGTACCGGGTACGGTAATTTCGGTTCGGCGCGCGGTTCTTACGGAAGTTTAACGGTCCGGACAATGACGCGGGGCCCGCGGATTATTCGAATAAAGAAGAGGGCGGCCGTAACGTTACCGCCGCTAAATCATACCGGAAAAGTAACCTAACCCTAGAGCGGTTTTTGTTCCGGTAATTCGGCGTATTTAGACGGGCCCGGGCGTCGGGTAAAAACGGACGTGGCAAACGTTCGCGGCGAACCGAAGCGCGACGCGTGCACGCCGTTCGTTTGCCCGCGCCGTGTGTTTCCGACGCGTGACAACCGTACTGTTGTGCAGATCGCTGGTACCGGCCGGCGCGTCCTGTATTCGATGTTAGACACACGATTCCGTAACGACCACCTATCGGACTTTTAACGTCCGTTTATGGGGCGCGTCGCTCCGACGTTTGGGGACGACTTTTCGTTCGCGACGTACGGATTTCGCTCCGTATAAGACGACGCGACGCGCGCGTGTACGGGAAGGGACGTTATCCCGGGTAAACGGGGAAAAAAAAAAAAACAAAAAGGAATCGATCGATTCGCGTGACGCGAACAATGACGACGGTGCGGCGCGGGCGACGCAAAAAACGACGCGAAACCGTCGTGCCCGAAAAATTGGCCGGCGTGAAAAAACCGCACCGAAACAAAAATAAACAAAAGCGAGCAAAAAGAAAGTGATTTTGACCTACAACTCCTTTCACCTGGCCAGAATGAAGTAAAAGTGCCCCTCGTGTAATTGTAGTGACATTGGGTACGTAGGTAGGTAGGTAGGTAGGTAGGTAGGTGGGTGGGTGGGTAGGTGTACGTTTTATGTTATATTATACCGGCGCGCGCGCGACTCGTGGCTGCGGAGTAACGCCCTAGATGAATGAATCCGTCTCGAACGCCTTTCTTTTGCCGGGGAATTTCAGATGAGGAGAAAGTACGATAAAATCGTACGTTATATATATATATATATATATTACGGAAAGCTTTTACTTTCGTCAGCCTAAAAAAACGACGGTCACGTGTCCCTTGTTAACGACGTTTTACGAATAATCGCGTCGCGTCGCCCGTCTCTCGCGAATAGTTACGTACAACGGGGACATAGTATGGTAGCGGGCGGGAGGGAACGCGCTAACCCGTGCGGACGACGCGGCACCCGGTCGCGCGGGGCGTAAATATCCGTCGTCTTGTCCGCGGCCGGTGAAACGGTGGATAGGCGCATTTGTTCCCTGACCAACACACTTGACCTGAATTTTACTTTTCGACCTTGTCGCCGCCGCGGCGCTGCGACTACGAGATGGAGGAGGAGGAGACGGAGGTCCACGTGCGGCTGTGGTACACGATGACACACGACCTTCAACTTTGGTCAGGTCACGTTCAAGGTCAACTTAATTACGGCTAAACGCGTTCCGTGTAATGTTCGGCTACTAAAAAAATGTTAAGGCCGATCGCGCGCAAGTGTAATATAATAATAACACGGGGAACGAACCGTCGACATTATTATAGGCCTATACGTTTCGTCGGACCTATCGGAGAACAGTATATTGTCCCGGGCGCGTTCGAACACGCGGTAGTATTGTGTGGATATAATGATTAACGTACGTACGTGTAAAACAACTTTGTTGGAGCGGTATACTGTGTGTGTGTGTGTGTGTGTCGAAGAGACGCCAAGAGACGCGCGGTATACAAAAATCGACATTATTAATACGGCCGGGCCGGTCGAAAGACGATAAAATTACGAGCCTCGTGAAGAAATGCTATGGTAAATATTTGGAAAACCGAACGGATTCGTACGCGAAATATAACGGAAGTGGAACGAGATTTCGAATTATAGTTTTCGCAAACGGGCGTAATTTACCGTGTGTAACAAAAGTAGTAACGTCTCCGTAGTAAAAATGCTCTCGCGATTGCTTCGGTTCGGTATTTTCGGCGTGTTGCGCGGCGTGCGACAAGACGTACCTGTTTCGAACGCCGTATGGCGTTGTACGTAATACGATCAACTCTACGGCGCGTTGAATACATATAAGAGAAAACTAGACGGGTAGAAAATGGAAAAATTTAACGGCCAGCTCGAACGCGTAAATCGAAAATTTCCGACTCGAATTACGCGAACACGAACACGCGTTTGATTAATCGCCAGAGACGGATGGTGATAAGGGGGAGAGGACGGGGTAAACATTTTACGGAGCCTACGCGGTATTTTTTCGTGGCGCGACGACGACGACGACGACGACGAACTAAACGCGGGCATTTCGTATGTAAATACGCCAACGACGATAGCGCGCGTGCCGACCAATTTTTCGAAGGCTAAGCGCATTTTCTAAAAACAAATTCGATCGTAACCGTTCGTTACCGTATTATTACCAATCTGTTGCGAATAATCGCCGGGAAAAGGCGATTTTAATTACATTTATAGACGCGCGGAATAATATATTTCTCCTCGAAAACGTTCGTGTATATTATACATACAAAGCTACAACAGTAACGGGTCCGTGTAAAGTCGGCGATACGCGCTCTTCCCGACTGCAGTTAACGGTTTCTGGGCACGCGGCCCCTCCGTCGTCGTCGTCGTCGTCGGCGTAACAATTTATCGCGCGACGACGCCACGTGAACCGTATGTAGCGTTAAAAACGGCGCGTATAATAATAATAATAATACGGAAACGACGGACGTCCGAACGATACCGTTTCGATGGCCCGGTGCGAGACGAGCTCGAACATTTTTTCGGCAAACATCGATTTGGCGCGGCATAGCTAAAAAACGTGTCTGACCTCACGTGCCACACGACAAACGTAACGATTTTATAACAGCGGCGCGCTCGGATAAAAAGTTTCCAAACACCGGAACCGTGTACGCGACGGCCGCGACAGTGCGTATCGATTATCGTACCGCGGTAACGTTCGCTCGCCTAATACCGCGGTTGTCATATAACACTATATACGAGACGCTTTGGGTCGTTTCTAATCGTTCGTTCCGTTTCTTCCCAACAATTCCCGATAACGTGTTTTTGTTTTTTTCACTTTCCCGTAGTTAATCGTTTAAACGTAACCGATTTACGTTTACATACGTTTAGGCGGAAATACGTACCGTGAAAACACGCGATAGAAATCCGCCGTCGAACCCGTTGAAAACGTTTCGCGATTGGTCCGATTCGCGTACCCGTGTGGCCGCCGTTAATAATGTACGCGCGGGACTACGTACTCGGCGTACGAATAGCGGGCGTTCATATTGGCTAAAATTAAAGGGATCTAAACCGCGGCGATAAACGTTTGGGAAAACAAAAACCGAACGACTATTGTTTTTCCGCGTTCTACCTTTATATGGACACGCGCATATACGTATAATTATTATATACGTTTATGCCGCGTGTAAATACGAGTAGTTGACATATTTTAGATATCATATAAAAAAAGCGTTTCGAAAACGTCAGCGACAATAACACACACACACAATATATATATATATATATATATTATTAATTCCTCGTGATTTTACTTTTATCATTTCACTTTCGTATACTCGCTATCACTTTCTAAATTAAATAACATTTTTAAATATATAGCGTTTTCACTAATCGATTAACACTTTCTTCTGCGGAACTTTCTCCGACTTGAGTAAAAAAAAAAATACAAAAATAAAACGCGAACCTATCGTAAAAAAACAAAAAAATAGCGTAATATTTCGTATAATCGTGAACTAGTACAGGTATTCACAATATTCTAACCGTCGTAAATAAGCGTATATGTATATATATATATAAACCGGCGTGTGTGTGTGTGTGTGTGATATATAGGTACATATAAATACGGACATTCACGAGTCCTATGCCCTTAACCCATTTCATCGTCAATCCTGCGTCGTCGGTCCCGATCCACTTATACGTACCGGACTCGCCTACGTTCGAGAAATGTAAAACAATTAAATACTGTATCGAAATACGTTTCGCCGATAATATCTTATTCGTATATTAATGATACCGCGCGTGTCTCCCGACGTTAAGTATTCGTACTAAATCGTATTGGCGAGCGCCGTGTGTGTCGTTCGTTTCGTGGTTGGGGGGCGGGTGGGGCGGTGCTCGGACCCGTTCAAACGGTCACGATGATTTTTTTTCGAACCGTAAAACGCGCTAATTTTCGGTTCACGTTACCAGCGAAAGCGATTGGGAGAATGTTCGTTTTTCGAAAATTCGTATTTTACGCGCCGAGGTTGCGTGACGATCGGAATTCGATACCGGACGTTGGCGGATCGACCGAAAAACGTGCCATTATTTTTTTTGTTTTTATAAAAACAAATCTCGGAACATTTCACCGCTCGACAATCGAATACGTTCGATACGACGGCGTGTCCGGATTTTACAATTTCGCTAAGCATACTACTTACCCGCGTATCAAACCTTCGCCCAATATAGTATACACGACACCAATGTATCGGCGTGACGGCGCGTCCGCGTAATCGCAATTAACGTACAACGTAAATAACAATCGTGTAACGTACGCGATGTCGACTGGCAAAGGACCGTGATCGAGAACGAAAGCCGAGAGATTGTGACGACTACGAACACGACTAGTCTAAAGACAAAACGCGACCGGGACGGATATTATTATCGAGCGCGGTACGGTACGGAATACTCTCCGTACACGTTACGCCGATCGAACATAAAGGACGAAAGCAAAAAGCCCGAACGTCGGGGCTACGGCTCCTCCGTTCGGCGATCCCTGGGCCGCGCACGTTATCTACACGTTTTCTGTCCGTTTGTACGATACCGGACGTTCGTTTCCTCGCGTCGCGCCAAAGTCGCGTCCGAATTGTTCCGTCCGCGTCCCTCGCACCTTTCATTCGTGTCCCCCGTGTTCGCTCCTCCGCCAGTGTCGCTTAAACGTTATTTCTCGTTCGATCGGCGCGCCCGTCTCGGCCAAGCGCGTTCACGACGTAATTACTCGCGCTAATCCCGACCGTTTGTTCTCGGAACGTCTTACGTGCCCAAACACTCCTCCGAGTAAGTTTCTGCTTTTGAATAAGAACGAACGATACCGGCTCGCCCCCTAGCCGCCCGTGAACTCACTACGCTCGTTGTTTTGCATTGGCCGTTCGTTCTAAGTTACGCGGCGGAATTCGAATAAAGACCCGTCCCGATGATTCGAAAATACGTTATAGGGGAGGGGCAGGTGTGTGTAGCCACGAAGACGTGTCCGCCAAAGGAGCGCCTTATTAAACGGGCTGTAAAAATGCTCGGAGGGAAAAGTCGGCGGAACGCCGTCTGTCTGCCCATATGGGCGTGTAGCCGGAAATATCGCAAAATGTCGGCGTTAATTTCTCCGCGTCGCCGTCAGAAAAAAAAAAAAACGAAAACCCGAAAACGAACGTGTACACATATACGCGCGCACAATCGACGAAATTCTCATAGCCGGCGCCAACCGATTCACGGATTGACGCCGTGTAACGAACGAGTGACGACGACCGGTGGTGCGTACACTTACCCGCCGCCGCCGTTCGCCACTAATTATTATTCGCCGGCGCGGCGTTTCCCCGGTGAATTCGTAGCCACCGGTCTCGCCCGTCGTGTGTTAGACACCCGAACGGACGCGAGAAATTTACGTTCGCCAAATTCGACCGGGTGTACGCCGCCCGTGGGCGCGCCGTCGCCCGCTTTACATACGTGTGTGTGTGTTTGTGTGTTTGTGTGTGTGTGTGTGTGTGTATACCGGTGCCCGTCGCGAGATTTCGAAGACAGATGGACAGACGAAATCAGATACATCCAAACAATAATAATGCCCCTTTCAGCTGTTAGTTAATTTTTTTTTTTTTTCGGTACGTTGTCTATTTCTTCTGTCGTAAAACCGCTTCATCAATAGGCACGGCGACGTATTGGGTTGTTACGCGGGCGTATATGTATATACGTGCGTGCGTGCGTGCGTGCGTGTGTAGATTTTGGAGCCGGGTGGCTCGGGTTTATAAGAAGCCCCTTAAAAAACCGGTGTGGGAAAGGAAACGAAATGCATAAAAAACGTAACGTATGTGTGTGTGTTCTCTCTGTGTTTCGGACCACGGATTTTTTTTTTTTTACTATTCATTATCCACGATTGTACGTGTACGTGTGTATACGTGCGTGGGTGAAAAAAAAACGCGCCTTCGAACCGGTTGTGTTATTATTATTACTATTATTCCTTGTGTACAAGGGTGGCTTCCTGGTTCATCGCATGCAGAGGGTTCACGTGTACGTATTATTATTATTATTATTATTATTATACACGGACCCGCCGCCTGTTGCTCCCGCCGCCACGGGATTTTTTTTTTTTTTTTTACTGCTATGCAAACCTTTTCGACACGAACGATACGAGGGAAATTATATTAGCGTCGCGAACGACGTACTCGCCCGGGGAATATCCAACGTTGTTTGTACGGACAGAAGTGCGCGGGGCGCGACGTTTCCGAAACGTACGACGACGTGTACGAGCCCCCCCACACACCCCACCCCCCAAGAGTAGAATTATTCGATTATCGAGACGGGAAAAACGCGGCGACCGAACGTAACGAAGTTTTATTTCCAAATATTTCCGTAACCCGCCCGATATCTCTTACCAGCTACTCGTCCGGTCCGTTTCGCTCGGCACAATACGAATACGCCGCGGTTCCGTTCCCGTACGCGCGACATTCTCGACCGTTTTCGGACACGGCGAACCGCCGCGCGAATCGTCAACGAGAATTTAAACGCGTTTTTCCTTTTCGTTTTAACGAGCGCGCGAAAATTAAAAACGAAATTCGCCCAGTCGGTAATATTTCCGTTAAACGCGCCACGCGTCGTTCGGCCGCAAGTTGCGTTTCGACTTGACGGCCAATTTATACGCCGCGTATCCAGCCACCTGTTACTAATAATATACCCGTATATTATACGAGTCTGGTGGTTGGCTGACGGGAGTGTTGTACACACGCCGCCTACCGTTTGGAAATCTCAAAAAAGCTGAAAACGAAGGTGGCGCGAGATCAAGGCAGGGCTTGAAGCTTCGCCGCGATAACGCGGCCAGCCGCACGCCGCCCTTTCGTCATGAACGTCTATCAATCTGGCCCGTGCGAACGCTATCATCCGGATGTTAATACCCTCCCGACGCTCGGCGGGATTCGTCTCCAGGCCACTGTTTTTCTCGATTTCCCCGCTCGAAATCAGCCCCGAAGGGAAATCGTCGCGACTCCCATCGAGGAGGGCACCACACCCGAGCCAACGTCGTCGAGGCAGTCCTGGCGGACATCCCGGAACAGGTGTGTACGTTGACGTGTCTTCGTGGAAAAGTCGCCTACGAAAACGGTACGGGGGAGAGGTGCCTATTACGAAGAGTATCGACGAGCCGTTTTTTACCTATTCGTTCGGTAAACGTCGGGGGTTCTTTTTTTTTTTTTATACATAAAGGCTAACGAGCTTAAAGTAACGACTTTCGGAACGTATCGCCCCGAGAGAGTGCGTAATTCCGTAAATATCGAAACGAAAAACCGCGCAGTAGTCGGACACTCGAGAACAACGCGCTCGTAGTGTTTTCAATCTACTTGGCGGATATATATATATATATATTTGTATTGTATCCCGCGTTGGATCGCGTTTGCATACAGCGAACGATACCGTTGTACCATCTGTTCGGCTCGCGCGAATCAAAAACCTTTTATACGCGGGGCTCGTATACGAGGAAGTAACTAGATATAAATTTCTGATCCCATTATCAGAGTGTAAAAAAATACTACACGTACATGTATATATAACAGGTGTTCGACGAGAACCATTAAAAAAAAAAACTTGATTTTTTCCCTTCCCTTTTGATCGTATATAATATGTGCGCGCGCGTACATTTTACGTATATATATATATATATATATACACGTACGGGGGTGTGGCGGGGTCATGATTAAATGCGACGTCGACGACGACGACGACGAGGATGCCGGCGACAACGACGACGATAGTCTCGCGTACTGCGCTGTTCCCACGATGAAAGGGAACGCGGAAGTTTGACGTCTCCCCCGAAGATTACGGGACCTCGCGCGCGCGCGCGCGCGGCGCACTATTGCTGCAGGTACGCGTCCGTTCACACACGCACACGCACGTACAACACGGCGCGTACGCGGCGCAAATGGCACGCACATACCTGCGAACCCGACATCCCTTATTGCAGACGGGAAAATTATTAACCCTTTACCTGTTCGCTTCTTATTATTACGTTCTTTTTTCGTTTTAACCCTATCGCACCCTCCGCATCATGAGAAATGTTAACGACGTACACACACACACACACGGGCGCGCGCACGCGCAAACGCGTACAGACACATACATCGTATAATGCTATGCCATCACCAGACGATGAATCAGCTACATATTACGAGACGGTTGGATTTTATTATTATTATTATTATATGTATATTGTATATACGTGTATATTTTTTATGAAAAAAAAAAAAAAAAACGTAATTTAATCGTCGGAGCGTCGAAAGACAGTCGCCAGTTGTTTCGTTATTGTACGAGAAAATAACGAAATAAGCAGATTTGTCGAAGAACATACAGGTGTACATATATGACGTACGCGTTGTACACTCGAGTAAACAACACGCTGCGTACGATTGAAAGTTTACGGGAAAAATACGCCGAGTTTTATCTCCCCTTGTTCAGTAGATTAGTTCGAAAACAAACTACGAAAATAAATCGATATTATTATAACGATAATAACTTTTCGAATCTCTCCCGTTTTTCTTCCGATATTGCGAACATATATATATATATAATCTCGGTACCGAATAACTTCGTATAACCCGCAGAAACGAACGTATTTTCGTACGTACGAACATCTCGTTTAACGTCGAAAACCGTATTCGACGTGGGTTCGACCGGTAATAAACATTCGCGTTCTACCGCGCGATATTGTACGCGTTAAACGTATCCGCGTCAGTTTTAACCGTACACCTTACGGATATTGCGTTTTCTAAATCGTTAACGAAACGAGCGACGGATTTTCGCCAAAAAAAAAAAAACCCGACAATTACGCGCGGTAACGTATTCCGTTCGAAACTGTACACGTTTAATCGAAAATTCCCTGCCTCCTCCTCCTCCCCCCCGTTTTCGCGTCGTTACTATCATTCCGATTCGGACGATTATTCGTACCCGAGCGCGTGTAATCGTAATAAAATTTCGCGAACGCCCGTTTCATACCGGACACGCTTTTCAAATTACGTTTACGCCGAAACGATAACCACGCAAACGCGTCCCGGTCGTTTACGTCGTTATTATAATTTGGCCGCGCGTTTTCGTTAGGCGCGTATAGTCTGTTACGTACGCAACGAACGTTTTCTCGAAAGCGCGCGCGCGCGAATTATCGACGAGTTACTGTCGAAACCCCACGGACGTATAGTTTATATCTGTTACGTAATCGCGTTTTTGCGGAGATTCCGCCGAACGTACCGCGACCGCCCGGTGCGTTAATTCGTCGTTTAACGTTTGGCGCGTAAACCCGGTCGAATGATTTCGACGGTCCCACACGGCGAATCGTCCAACTAGTTGCCAGTTGATGCGTTTACGTAACGCGTTTTCCGATTTTTTTCATCGGTACTTAGGACCGTCGTTTAGAACGAACCAAAAAACTTCCCTACATATTCGTCTCGGGACGTGTACACGTCCGACGTTTTAACAATATTCCGTCGTTAATTGTGACGGACTACTACTGCGCCGCTCGTTACAATTCCCTATGATAATAAAAACTTTCTGTCTCCCCTCCCCCACCCCGACGATTCGCTCGGTACCTGATAGGGTCCGCGGCTAAAACCGCCTATTGTTGTTTAACGACGAATTACGGTCCCGGATAAAACGTAATCGGTCGATTCTCAATATTGGCGTTTATATCGTTGTTTAGTTTACGTAAAAATTAACGAAAGATTTATAACGTATATTTACCACACAATCGTGCGGTGATTAAGCCTCCGGGCGCCTATAATCAGTTTACAAAATTTCGTTCGATCGTAAATTAAAAAAAAAAAACGTCGTGTAAACGTAAACACAATATGGTTAAAAAAGGGCGATATCGGGTTAATAGGGCCGGGCAATTAAGCGAAATTATCGATACCTAACACACGGGCCCGCTTAACGGCCAAATATATTTGTCTTTAAGTTTTTAATTCGGCGGCCTATTCACGAACTTTTTTTCCGAACGAGGGCGGGCGGAGGCGGATGGTCGTCGTAATACCGAATTTTCATTTTTAAAACGCCGGTATCCTCGTACACCGGTTTTCGTAAGAATCGTTTATAAATAGTTTCGTACAAAAATTAACGAAATCGAAGAAATACTTCGATTAAACGTTGAAATAGTCAATTATAATTTACCTAAACTAAACCCGACTACGCGTTTAAAATTCGAGATCGTCGAACATTTTCTCGTGAAGAGAAACATCCCATCCCCTCCACCAACAATAAATACGTGGGCGGTTCGTTTTTTCGTATAAATATTACGCGTAATTATTTTTAATCATTTTACGCGAATAATTTTTTTCTGTAAACCCCCCGTTAGTTAAATTCCGTTCCGTTTGATAAAAAAAAAACAAAAACGGTCGATAGGATTGAATTTATATACGTAAAATTGTATTCGTTTTACGATTTAAAAAAAAAAAAACGTGAAACGTAACCATATGTATACGTACACGCGCGTTTACGTAACTACCCATCGTAAACGCGTGTAACGTGCCTGGCATACGTTCTGAACGATAGGCGTCGTTTCCCTGTTCGCAGATTCGAAAGATCGACAGTTTCAAGCCCGAATTCGTTTCGAACCGCGGCGACTTTAAACGTAATAACGAATATTCGCGCGAACGTAAGCGACCGACTAACGAGACGAACGTATCAACGAACGAATTCGAAATACTCTGAACGTATTTAAACGAAAAATCGTACGGGCGTAGTAATTCTTCGCTATCCGTTTTGAATACGCGGAACGGCTGTTAATTGGACGGGACTATGCGACGTAAATCGCCGTTTTGGTTAACTAATATACGGCGTCCGCTCGGACGAGCCCCTGTACCGCGCCGTACCGTGGTAATCGTACGCCGTGTTTATAAATAGACCGATCGTATACGAACCACCGCCGATGTTTTTCGTCTATCGACCCTACGCAATTTGCGTACAGTCACCCGACGCGAAATACCGCGAGATAAATGATTACGTTATAAACGCGCGCGTAACGCTCGGTCGGTTCGTCGTTATTACTACGCGACCGTATTTGGTTTTTTCTTTTTTCTGTTCCCCCGTTTTTCTCCCGATAGTTCTAGACGTACACACGCGCGCGCACACAAAACCTATAGGCGCGACGGAGTACTTCACATAAATTACGTCACACACGTGTATACAATATATATATATACGTAGCGCGACGCTCTTCTATTCGACGACTATGTATATATACTAAACACGGTCGTATTTGTTCGTTTCACAACTAGACGCGCTGTATATATATATATATGTATGTATAGGCGGGCGCGCGCGTATATTCGTGCAAGACGGTAATATTGTGACGGCGAGTGTGTGTTCCGAAAATACGACCGAATAGAACCTAGGACGACGACTATTACACGCGTCCCAACCAAATCGTCCTAGACACGTTGACCCGTTATATAGTACACACGTACGACCAGCCCGCCCCCCCCCCACCAAACGCACACACACCCGAGGAAGCGTCGTCGGGCCGCGATAATATTTATTACGTTACATTCTCGCGCAACAGTATTGTCGTTACGCCCGCGGACGGCGGCGCCGACGTTATTATATATTCTCCTGTTATCGATCGTTATTACGTTATTTAAATCGGAGTTATATTCCCCGGGCGTTCGTCGCCGGGCGGTAAATAATAATATACGCGCGCGCGCGCGTGTAAGTCGTCTTCGTGTCGCCCGCGAGACGACATACGTCTCCTCCTCGCCACCAACCCAACCCACCAAAGGAGTACGTAATACAAGAGCGGCAGATGGACGGACGGAGCCCCTGGGAGGAGGATGAGTTGCGCGCCGGACCACGGCGCCGGGTTGGACAACGGTGACGTCACGTGAGTCAACGGCCGGGCGGCCGCCGACCATCGTGCCACTGTGACCTACTAGTCAGGTTGTTGGCCTCGAGACCGCCCGTGCACCTCCTCCGCATCGACTCGGATGTGTCGGCGGCGGCGGACTGCTACGGACACGGTCGTCGACGCGCGTTCACGCGTATTATTATTATTATTATAACGAATATATATACGCGCACGCGCCGTCGTCCGGGCAGACTCCGTCGACACTGGGTCATCGTCGGCCCGGACCTACACGGGACCCGGCTTTTCCTGGTTCGTGGAACTCGATACGGGTTAATACGGCCGCGTGTATTTATAGAAGTCGCGTCGTCCCTCGCCGTCGTACCGCGCGTTCGAATCGTTTTATTTCCGTCCCGGGTACGAGGGGGGGAGGCCAGGGGAACGATAAATACGTGGCCGGCGCAGTCGTTGAACTTTGCCAGGAAGTAACGCGCGACAAGAACGGTACCCGCGCGCCCGCGTCAACTATTACGGCCCTAATAAAACTATTATTTCGTTTCGTTCGGATGACCGCCACACGGCCGTCCGTCCCTCGGACACGGTGCAGGAGCACGCGCGGCCGACCACCGCGGTTTCGGCTATTGTGCGACGAGCGTTTCTCACCCCGAATGTTTCGCCACTCGACGCGCACGCGCGACGACAAACGCGTTTCCCCCGTACAACATACCCCGTTGTCGTCGGGAGAACCGTTTACGCGAACGGGACACGAAGCGCGCAGCCACTCCGTGACGGGTTACGCGAAGTGAGAATTATTAGACGTTATTCGTACTATTTCCACCGTAATACGCGTTAATACGGTTTTTTTTCATTTTGTACTCCCGATAATCGGCTCTTCTTGGCGTCACAACTGTTCGCGAGTTTTCCCAAACTCGTTCCACGCGTCTCGTTCTTCCCAATTTCTTATCCTTTATTACCCTTACGTCACTCTATACCGCCTAACCGCCGGTTGTTCGGACGTCCCCTCTTCCCCGCTGGTTTCCGCTCGGCCGCCGCCTATTTTACGTTCTCCGCGTCTGTCCTCATCCCCGTCACGTACCCGAACCTGTCCACCAATAATGCCGATAGTTCGCGCCAAACCTCCGTCGGTCCCTCGGCCATACCGAATTCTACCGCGCGTATACATACGATCGATCGTATTAACGCCACGGGTGAAATCACTCCCCGGCACCCTCCTGCCTGCCGCCCGTACTATACTCGGAAACGACAACGCCGATCGAATTTTATTACGACGGGCATGTAAAACGTACATACACACACAGTACCTGTATACGTATAGCGGCTATATATCATCGTATACGTGGTACGGACTAACGAAATACCCCGTAGACGTATATAGTACAGTGAAATACGACCCGATCGTATATATTTATCCCGACGACCGTACGACGCGTTATTCCCTTTTTTTGCGAGTCCGTCTTTATTTTTTTCCCACTCGCCCTACAACGCGTCCGCCGTCCTTGCGTTACAATACGGTACATTCGCGGTACACGCGCGCGTATTTTAATATATATATATACATACGCGCTGTATTAGGCGTTTCACGCGTAACTTCGACGAAATATAAAAAATACCGGCGCGCCGAAAAAAATTAATCGTCTTTTGCGCGCGTCGGCGAACTTTTATAATACGTACGGTGCGTATACAAAGGCGAGACGACACAATGACGCCTATTATTCGGTAGATATTAACGAAAACGCGTACGAACGTCTCGCCCGCTGATCCCCGCGCGCGCTAGGTTCGCGTAATATTTATCGGTCCCGGACTGACGAACAACGGACACCTACAATATGAACGGACAACGCCGCTAATGTAACGCACCCCCGAACGACGCCGCGGGTGAAAATCTCTTTTCTCGGCATTCGCCCGGTCCCGCTTAAGTTATTATTATATTACGCGCCTAAAGGAGACGGCATTTCGCGTACGTAATTACCCGTGAATTCCTATTATCGTATTATTACATATTATACGGCGGCGTCGTCGTCGATTGATTTTCCCCGCGTTACGTACGCCCGCGTCGATTTTCAAACTCTATTCCCAAATGTATATATATATATATAAAGAACGGTAGAGACGGAAAACGTTAAAAATTTTAAATGTTTTATTAAAATTAACGATTCGTCTTAATCGTAAATACTTAAGTACTTTTCTCGCGTTACCCCACGCTTATTAATTATTTGTACGAATAAACTCGCGCGTACATATTTTATTTATTTAATTGACGCCCGCGAGGGCACAACGGTACGGTTAAAACAGACACGACTAATTAAAAACGAGCGATTTTTCGTACACGGCATGAAAACGAATTCGTTACGCGGGCAAGCGGCGTATTATTTATTGAATAATTTTTAGTACGATAGGAAAGGCCAAAACTGGTTATAAATACGTATAGAATTGGTACACTAAAACGTATTGGCTATAGAAACAATTAATCGTTCGTTAGCATATACACTACGTCGAAATATTTCCGACGAGCGGCCGCGCGCCGGTGACGCGAGACCGACGTAGTTGGCGAAAAATCGTATTTGAAAAGACCCCTGTTTTTTTTTTATTGTTGTGGCCGAACGTGCGCGAGAAACGGCTTCGAAGTTTATTTTCGAGCTTTTCGATTTGCCCAGATCGTATGGAAACCGCGAAATTCGAATTCCCATATACGCCTCTAATACACACATATATATATATTATTGTAATACAATGGCGGGCGTCTCGTCTAGAATTTTTTTCGAAAATTTTTCGTCATAGTCCGCGTCGTCTATTCAGTATACACCTAATCGACAACCGTAAATCGATTCGATCAATTTACCGAATTATCCTCTACTCGGTTTATTTCCAACGGTCTTCCGAAATAATATTATTTACATAATAATTAACGTAACCGCGTACCGCTCGCGGTCACGAATTACGATCGGTCGCGTTTATCCGTGGTAAATTAATAATGGTTCTTTACGCGCTAAAACCGTATCATTAAAACCCGATTTTTCGCTTCATTATGATTACCACCTCCGGAGAGGTAATAATATCCCCGCCCACTTGTTCCACGCGGCTAGTAGTAACGAGAGTGTATAATAGTAACTAATTATACGCGAAAAAAAAAACCCGAACGTTAATCGGAAAATAATACATATATATATATATATCCAGCGAGACTACTGCGGCGGCGGCGGAGACGGAATAAAAACCGAACTCGAACGCGCGGATAACGAGCCGCGAAATTATAGGTTTGTCCGTCGTATTTCGCGATTCGTACGCCACGTGACTTACGCGCGCGCGATCCTCCTAGACGCGACGATTGTTTACCGTCGAACGATTTCCGATATGTGCGTGGCGCGCGGCATATGTCGCGTGTCTGTACAGTTAACGAGCGCCGTAAAAACGACAAGCGAAAAATGATTGAAAACGGTGACCCAGTTGCGTTCGCTTCGTTAGGGCCGCATTGTCCGCGACGAATTCGTCGAGTCCCAAATTTAGGGTAACGCGGTGGAAAAGCGGACGAAACGCGTCGTTAATTTCAAATTTCTGTTCGCTCGACAACCGTTAGCGAGCCGCGTGAAACAAAACGTTCAATATTTCACGACGCGTAATTTGTCATTTAGCCGGCTCTCGGTACACGCGTGTGTATCGAACGTTCGTGTTCGTCCTTTCTGAGGGGTCGGTGAAATTAATAGTAATTTTTAGCGTACGACCTTTTACGAATACCGGCGCTCGTCGGCCGGTTAAGTACACACGCGCGCGCGCGCGCGCGCTTAATTACGTATTGCTCGTTAACAAAACGTACGTAAATCAACGCGCCGACGCGTAACCGGAATCGTACGTTCCAAACGTCGGACTCTATTGATACAGTAACGGACTGTTGAACGGCCCCGTGGAATTTCGGTGAAATTACGCGCCAGTTGATCGAATAAAGAACGCGTTTCAATTTTACGATTCTCCTCGATATTGTAGTAATACGATACGCCGGTATATATATATGTAACAACTATACGCGTTTCGTGTGTTCTACGTAAGTACGTACGTCTGTCGGCTTACCAAATAATATCTTATCTTCGGTATTTCTTTCACCCGTTTTCGTCGCCGTACGGTTTTTTTTTTTTTTTTTTTATAATCCCCGCCGCTCGAACGAGTATCGTCGGCTCCGGATTTCCGAAAAATTCAATTTCCCGCGGCTTTGTTTCGTCGTAGGTCGTTGTTGGAGACCGTCACGTTCAAGCTCTCGGCGCGTAAAATACGAACGTGTTCGTTAATATTCGAGGAACGCGCGCGCGGACGAAATCGACGGCGAGCGAACTAACGAAAATAAAAAAAAAAATAAATACGTATTACCATTATCGCCGCGGTGCCGTTATTTCATTATCCGAAATGAAAACGAACGGAAAAAAAAAACCGTTCGGATCCGCCGAACGCGTTATTTAAATGGTATTCGGTGAACGGACGAAGTAACGGAACGAGCACGAAACGCCCTTTTCGGTTCGCGATTACCGACGAAAATCGACGATTGTTAATAAACGAATAACTCGTTTCCGACGTAATAAACGTCGGCGGACCTAAACGGTCGAATTATAAAACGGTACTCTCGTCCGGTATAATATGCGATACGACGTCGATAAAAAATCTATTCGAAATAACGCGCGGGATAAAAAATCTACAATCCGCTAGTTTACCGCTACTATTTTTAGCCGGTTCGCCGAACTCCGTGAATCGTTCGTCACGTCGCCCCCGAAGAATATTTTTAAAGTCGGACGAAAATTACTCGCGTTGTTGTTCCGCGTTCATTTTGCGTACGGCGTACATTGCGTACGAACATCGGGCGAACGAATTAACTCCATTTCGGCTCCGACGTTGTTTTAATAAAAAACGCGTGCCCCCTGTTCGCGGCCCTTCTTTCCAAAACGTGTTACGAACCCCTCGTTCGTCACTGTAATATTACTGACGACTGCCCGTCGTGTCCGTTATGTGCGACGACGGAGTTTTACCACGACAACGCAATGGCTGTACGTATAATCGTAATTTGTTTATAACCTTATGCAGTGAGCGTTGAGAAACCGACTCGATAAACCGACCGTCGTCGTCACCTAAACGGAGTTAATCCCTTTGAACGAACCCACGTTACCAACCGCTGTCCAACGGCTGTAACCGTTCGGCGGTGTGACAACCGTCGTTGACTCAATCGGCTCAACCGAGGAGGTCACGGCAAACGCTACGACAATTCATACAACGGAATCTATTAAACACCGAGAACTACATATACAGCAGGGACTATTAATCCGATCGAGTCCGAGTTTGGTTAATCGAATGTTAATACGACTGGCGGTTGAAAGTTAATAACGTTTCGGTAGACGCGGGAGTTGTTTACACAAACTATGTCGTAATAATACGTTTCTGAAAGTGGATAGAAAGAAAATAATATTCGCCTTCGGGAACGTTAATCGCGTTGAATACCTGAAATCGACCGTAAGCGATTACGTTCCAATAACGGGAATCGAAACGCGTGAAGGGTAATGACAAAAAAAAAAAAAAACGATCTTTTTTTTGCGCGGAAAAGGCGAACGAAAATCCTCATTTTTAGCTCGGTCGACGTTATATATAGCCTTCGTATTATTTCTGACGGATAGTAGTGCACATACCGCGATACGTTTACGGCTATAAGCGAAATATTACCCGTAAACAGAAATAGGTTTACTTGTTAAATTCGACGTGCCGGCGCGTACGAAAATCGTCGAACGCGAGATATTTAACGCTACGGCGACCAAACGCCGGACAATCGATCGGCGGTTTCAAACGTTCGTCGCGACGTTTTGTGTACGACACGTAGACCCAGACCGGTAACGTCGACGACTTACACAATAAACGATATTTATATACCACGCGCGGTTATACGCGATTTAACGATCTGTGTCGGTACGGAATACGGGCGACCACCATATATATATATATTATATTCGCTCGACGTATCGGTCCGAGACCCGGGTTCGTTTTTTTTTTTTTTGTTAAAACCGGGAATTTGATCGGAATTCGTGACGCCCGATTTTGCTAGCGATCTATAGAATACGGCGGAAAAATACGTTATTCTGGCGACGAAATTAAATGGACGTTTATTTTGCCGAGAGTTTTATGTTGAACACACGTCTCGGGGACGCGCCCCGAACCAATAAAACGATTCCGCCGAATTTTCGTTTTTTAACCAACCGTAGTATCTCTGCGCGCGTTTCATTCATTACGTACGTTCGCCGTAACCTTTCGGAATACTATTTCTAAATTCGTAAAACGCTATCGATTTTGAACACTGTAGATTTCTTACAACCGCGTAGATACATATATATATATATAATGTTGCGTACGTATAAGGAAAATCGTAGCGAGATTACTAACGTGCGAGGGTAATGACACAAAACAATGGAAACGGTGATATACACCTGTCGTTTTATATGTAATCGAGAAAACGTATTATTACGACGAACGAAAATAATAAACTTTTCTCGAACTTCGAATTACGTTACGCCCGATGTACTACGCGCGCGTGTGGGCATTCGCGTTCACCGCGACATACGTTTAAGGGCGATTTATTGGGATCGGGCCGTCGTTGAAAAGTTCGACAATGATTAGACAGACGACAGTCGCGGACGTAACGGTGTCGTTTCGGTAAACAAACATCATGGCGTACGTACGATACGCCGCCCGTTTCGAAGTACTACGTTTATCGAGTTTCGGAGCCAATCGTAGCGCCGACAATTCGTTTTCGTGTACGGTTTATCGATTATTTTATTGCCCAACTCCTCGGACGAAACGTTCGATTTAAAACGTATTCTAACGAACCGGCCGTTGTTATATTTACGTGTTTAAATCCGTGTCCCCCCAAGCCCGTATTCCTTTACAACGAATAATGGTAGCCGATAACAAACTACGTTTGTAAACCGTTATACGTTTTAACGAAATCGTTTTCGGGGAAAACTTTTATTTATGGAAACGACGATCTAAATTAAGCGATAATTTTTAATATATATTACACGCCGTATTGGTATAAATACGCGCGAAAATAATAATTACGTCGGCAAGACGTAAGTACTAAACGAATCGTTCCGATTTGACTCGACCAATTAATATTAAACGAATTATAAATTAACGATCTTCGCCGGTAAATTCTTAAACGAAAACGATACCGTCGTATAAATGTCGGGGGAGGGGTTCGTCAGCCACCGACGGTAATTGCGTGTACACCATAAGGTATCACCTACGCGTAGTATATAAACGCCGTACATTTGTCGACATCGCGTTATTATTTCGGTAGTAATATCCATCGATAAATAACGCAAACTAAATTTCGAACGCGGAAGGACGAGCGCTACGAGGTTTTTGAACTTATTCAAATATAGTCGAGACTACGCGCACACACATACACACGAATGTACACGTACACGTGTGCGCGCCACTATTTCGCCAAAAATAAATATTATTTATTACGCCGCGAGGAGAAAAAACTTCCATCGTGTTTATATTATTATAGTCGAAATATTCGGCGCTATTATATTCGATATTTCGCTACGTAATTAACGGAAGTATTGCAACGAGTATAATGTGTGTGTGTGTGTGTGTGTGTGTGTGTGTGTGTGTGTGTGTGTTCGAAATAGATAAATCTAACTACATAAAAGAATTACGAAACGTACGCTATACAGACGAAGCGCGTGTAGTAATTTATATGACGCGAAATAATTCCGGCGTGTACGTGTACAGACGCGAAACATTACGAATAACGAGCGCGCGGTTTTTTAACGACGGCTAATCGTAACGGGGGGAAAACACGAATTTTTTCGCTCGTATTTTTCCGCTCTCTTTTGAAATTGCGTGACGGTCGGCGTATAATCGGCCGCGAAAGTACTGTATTGTATCGTTCACGGGCGTACGAAAATTGTATCCGTTTCCCTTCGCGTTAAAAACGATATAAAACGGCGGTGTTTTCGTACGAATCGTCGATATGGCTCCCTACGCGCATATTCACGGTGGATGTTACGGTCTCCGTAGCTTCGAAGTTACGCGCTAGAGCCATTTGGGTAGGGTCGTTTTACAAATCGACGAAAACGCGAGTACCTCCACTCCGCCGGGGCGTACGTTTTATTGGTAAAAAATACCGTATTGGTCGCGTGACGTTTGTGTGGTTTCAGCGTGGAAACTCTAGCGTCGTCGACAGCGCGGGAACGCGAAAACGAACGGCGACAAATCGTGCGGACAACCAAAACCGTCTTGGCGGAAAATCGGAGCGCAAAAATCATCCGGTCGGCCGTAACCGAGCACCCCGCGTCGTATACGTTGGAGTAGGTTAAGTCATCCGCTGGCCACCTGTAAGCTAAAACCACGGCCGTGTATGTTAGGTTAGGCGGTAGTTTACGTCGGGCCGCGTTCCGAGACAAAGCGCCCCGACGACCGTACGGTTGCCGTACGATTTTCACGTAAGTGAAATGTGCGTGTGTGTCGTACGTTAACGAAACTTTTGACAAAAAACGCCTATTTCTTTCGAACACCTTCGCCGTGCGAATAATAAGCCGCCGCCCACGCCTCACGCGCGCCCGCCAATTACCATAATCGCTATTATATAGTTTCGCACATCGTGATGTTATTATTATTATTATTATTATCGTACGTATTATATTTCGATATAGCTGCCCATCGAACGTATACGCGACGTCCATATGGTAATAAGTAATAACCGTGGTAATAATATAACTAATAACCGGTCGTCATACGAGACAAAACTATTAACGAATATTGTTTTCGTCCAAAATCGAAACGTACGTTACGATATATATATATACTACGTACACGTACCAAAAAAAAAAAAAAAAACAGTACCGAGACG
>JAIPRN010002677.1:0-27997 GCA_025469175.1 Geopemphigus sp. TES_GeoC_2020 | reverse complement strand
ATATATATATATATATATATATTTTTTTGTATATATGTATATTTTAAAATGAATTCAAAACTTCGTAACTTTATTCGATTTTATTTTTTATCGAAAACGAACGGTTGTTTTTCAAATATCTTAAGAGACTTTCAAATTACATATTGTATAATATCGCCTTCTATGAATTTCGCTTAACGCTATTGTATATGATCGCGCTAATTCATCCGAATATCGTTGAATGTTTATCGTTTTTTTCGTGTACCAAATGTTTTCGATCACAAGAAGTTTCGAGACGATTTAAAATTATTTAATTACTTAGACGTTCACACAATCGTGTGAATTCGTAATGTTTTTGGGCAAGTTATTCAAATATTGGCTCAAGCATAATTCACTTATCAAAAGGTCAAAAAATTTTTCACATAGAAGAAATTTATTGTATATTGTCAGATATGTAAGTTCTCGTTATATGATCCGATATATATATATTATATTATTTATCGTCCGTTATATTAAACGGACGATAAATATAAACGCGTGAACTTTAATTGTTAACAGGGTCAAATTAAATAACATATTTGCGTTACAAACGGGTAGGTAGATAATAGATATAATTACCTATATACTATCAACTTTTCAACGACAAATCGACGCTAACTTTTACAGTGTGTATGGTTGGGGAATTTAAAGGAAGACACCATTTTAATTATTTGAACTATCGTGTTGAAAAAGATATCGGGCAATTGTGTATAAATATATATATGTGTAATGGTTGTTCTACTATAGTATGATTGAAACACAGAGACATTTGTGTAGACAATATTGTTTTTTATTGGAGATAATAGTTTCTCTATTGTCAGATATTTATTTATTTATTCGTTATATATGGTTATATCAGAAAACGGAAAACCGGAAAAAACGTTTTCAAAGTTAAAATTGCCAATTCGTGCTCGAAAACAGAAGGAACAAAAAAAACCCCAATATAACTACAGCGCAATATATTTTCGAATACATCAACCATGGCGAAAAATAAATAAATAGAAACCTGAAATCGTCGTAGTGGTTAATAAACATCACCCACGTTGTTTGAACTGCCACTCCAAAACGTGTGCTTTCGTACGCCTCATCATTTATACGAAGCAACCCATACATACACACACGCACAAATCTGTACGGTTAGTTTTATTAAATTATATTCTCGGTAGATCCGATCAATTTAGTAGATCATACGACGTATTACGCCAATATTATTTGCTTCCGTTCGTCCAATAATACGTTGTACACAAAAAACTAGACGAGCATTTCGACGTTTTATTTTTTTTATAGGGCGCGTTATTTATTTATCAGTTCACGTATATGTTCACTTGAACGTCAACATATCGATTAAGAGTATACTCGCTCGTATCGGCAATGAGTTTTTCGTATTCGTGTTTCGATAAATAAAGAAATGTGTGAGCGGAACAGATAAATACGAAATTACATAACTCGTGAGGAGGTACGAAATATATATATCAGAGGTGAAAGACATTCCAGATGTAATTCGAAACTAAAATCCGGTTAATCTTGGGTATTTAATAATTTATAATCGTGCACGGGCCTCAAAACTTCGAACGAGGAAATAATAATACTATGTTAGTGGGTTCCGCCACGTCTGTAAAATATTCCGACGCGGGTATTAGGCATCTTTAATACACCGCGTCATGTTTATATTGCGGCCTGAAATGATCGTAATAAAATTTATTTTCGAGTAATTAACTATTAATTATCTATCGGAAAAGCGTGTACGATACGTATGTGGGACCGAATAATGGTGTTTGGCTAACGATTAATTCGATAATCGCGATGTGATTATGTGAAAACGATTCGACCACATTGAAAATAATTTATATAGCATATATATATATATTCGTTATAAACGTAGTAGACAATAAAAAATAAACTAGATTCAAGGCGTTTTTAAGTTTAGTCGTTCACCGTATACGTGATTATTTGTAGCAAATCGATCGTATACGAGTTCGCGAAATTATAGAATCGAACATTTTATTAAACGTAAAATACGTGGACGACGACGTATTACGATCGTAATAAAATAATTTCCACGTTGCGAAAGTTATTTGATAAACCATTTTTTCTCGGTATGCGCCATTTTCTTTTCGACGATAACTTACGCGTTATTTTATCGTTATAATTATTATTTAGACGGACGAATTTTAAAAGAGAATAATAACGTTTGATATTTCGATTTATTCGAATACCTGGCTAACGAATAAAAACAATACAAATAGTTTTTCATTTTTATTGTACGACGTGTGCGTCATATATTTATGTATAACGTAATCTGCGTATTCGTTAAAAACAATTATTGTTATTTGTTTGAAAAATATATAAAATACGATTTTTCACCCGTAATGGAAAATATAAACTCATTATGAAATAAATAAAAAAAACGCATACGTTACGAGCCCGTTTCAATTTGTGCGTTCATTAGTTTGTATTCATAATATTTATAGAATAATTTTTTTCGAAAATCGAACATCGTGACATTCGATGTAAACGAACTATTGACGTATTTTACCAAACGCGTTCCAGACAAAAGTAAGCGTTTGAAAGAATAAAAAATATTTATGTTCAATTCGTATAAAAAAAAACGATGATTTCATTTTTTAAAAGTCGTTTATGATCAGTGATATACGTATTAAAATCCGTTTCCCGAAAATAATAAAATGCCGCTGTACATCAACGTCGGTCGGTATTGCGAATAAACGATTATCGTTAATTCGCTTTTGTCCACGGGCTTAAAGTTCGCGTAAATTAACAATTCGGTTCGATAATGTTTTTATCGCTGCGTTTACGCGCAACACAATCCGCCATGCGACTTTTGAAAATTAATTCACCGAATGACGATTCAATTGTTCTCGGGACGGTTTGCAAAACACATATCGCTACGGTTTCCGAATCGTAAAATGAATAACTTATCAGTTAACATTGAACAATGTAGCGTTTACTCCGCGTACATTTATAATACCCGAATAGGTATCGTATAATAAATTCGTCTAACAGGCACGTGCACAGAGTGATTCAATTTTTCACGCACACGGCGCGACGACGGCTGTGGCGGCGTCGGTTTACAAATGTTTAAGTGTACGTGGAAAACGTTCGCGAACACGGTGCTTCTCGCTAAATAGATTTATTCGATTATTAATCGTCGCGAAAATGCGTTTCGCGTACGAAATTCGCGAGCGGATTATATAAAAAAAACGACGTTAAATCCGCAACGATACCGTAATATAGACGCAAGTACGGTGTGACCGCGTTCCATCCCGACGGATATTTTATACAGAAATTCGCCAACAGATTTTCGAACCCTTCTAATCTAGTAATCTATACACACGTACGAACGAACGAGCATACGTACGTACATATTTATTTAACGAATGCAATAAATAACGGAAGTAGAGTTGTCGGTGAAATTCACTGTACGATCTTATTAAATCGGCGTTACACTTAGGCGTATACACGGATTTACAATTTAATAGTACTTTAACGACGCCAGTCGCGTTGAAATAAAATCGCGGTAATTTAATCAGAGATTCGGATTCGTATTTTATTAAAATTCCTTTAAAGAAAAACCCTCGAAATATCGTCTACATTAATTTAATATACTTCATATTTTCGTTTTTATTACCGACTTAATCATATATACATCGTAATATCGGTACGGTATTTGGTATTTATTTTAATACCTAAGGGTGAACATAAAGTCAATAATATCAGTATAGAAACAAACGAAACAGTGGTTAACGCTAACGTACGTTATTACAAATATTATTTATATCGAAAGCCACTGTCGAAGGAATCAAAAATAATCCTACACGCGAGCTATACGTGATCAGTTCTGACGTACGGCTGTCGCGGCAAATGAATTACTTCGGTGAGAAAAATATTAAGGGAAACACATAAAACCAATAAATAACACAGACACGGAACTAGATGAGAGGAGACACAGTATAAAATGACGAGATATATATTCCAAAAATAAATTATCCTTTCGTTCGTCAGTAGCAAAAGATTAGAACGGTTTTGAACATTTGAGTCGACGGATAAACAATTAAACGGATTACAGTGGGGGGGAAGAGGCTTTCAGGAAGATATTATACGAAATGGAAAAACATAGTAATGAATAATTGAAAAAAATTAAAGACAGGGTACGGTGAGTGAAGAAATTAGGACATTACGCAATATACTCTTGCGACATAAAATATGAATGAGGTTTCCAATTTTTTTATAATTTTCGAAGTAATAAAGAACGAAACATATTTACAAGACATAGAAAAATTTAATGTCTAAAAACGCGCGTGTTGAATATTTCGCACGTCACGTACCTTGTATCAATATACATTCGATGTTTTGTACGCAACACCAAAAATGTTAAGTAAATTACACTACTGCGAATAATAGGTACGGTTGGAGGGGTACAGGGATAGTAACGATGGTGCCACCACGGTCCGCTAAGCCACTTAAGAAGGAAAATAAGTAAGAACGCTAACGAACTATTTAAAAATATACATTTTTAGTACGTAAAATTTAAAGGTGAATTAGGTAAATTTGACTCTTCGGGAAATGACAAACCGCTTTGGTTTTTGGACATTATTCGTTATCAAATCGTGAAAGAGAAAAGGATAATGTTTAAAACTCTTTATAATTTTGTTTTCGAAATTCCTAAACACGCTATTGTTGTAACGTGTTTTTTTCTAATAACGTCGAAAGGGAGTGAGTTAACACGTCATAGGTTAATCGTTATTCACACGGCGCTCTGAATAAGCAATTCTTCTATAGTTCCATGACGTGAGTGTACCGATTATTAAAAATGGTATTGCGTGTACACCACCCTTGATTGGGAATTCGCATAATTACAATACAACGAAATAAAAAAAAATGTGTAAAGATAGTGTTTGAAATTTATGCTTACGTTTTATACTTTGTTTATCATTTACTACCTCTATTACGGTTGATGTTTATTTTAAATTTGAAAACATCGGTAAATATAATTTTTGTACGATATTTAATGGGGACGAATTATTGTGGAATAATTTTGAGAAATAAGGAGCGTCGAGAAATTATTAGTATTCTCAATACGCCAATAAATTTCACTATAAATATAACGTGAAAATAATTATACGTATACCTATAGATTATAAAATGAAAAATTTATTAAACGAATTATTTTTAAATAATTTTATTCGACAAACGACAATCAATAATAATAATTAAAAATAAGATATATGTTCTAGACGCTGACGTGATTTTCGTGTTTACGTGTAATTGAACGAAGAAAATCGAAATCACTTTTTGTATTTACGTTTCGAAAAATCGTAACACACGTGATTTTACAAGATGAATGACATATGTAAATTCAGGACGTTTGATGTGATACCGAATCAAAATACAACAAAATAATTTTGCCGAAAACGAAGTATTTCAATTAGTAAAACTAAAACATTTCGTTAAACATGTCTTACTTTCTACTATGCTATTTGTTCAGTTACTCGACAGATCGAAACTCGAAATACTTATGCATATTAATTCTACGTTCGGTATTCGTGATCGTTATATTTTCATCGTGAAAACATTTGGCGCGTAAAAATGAAAGAAAATCGTATTATTTACGGTACCGCGACTTACCCTATGCGTTACAAATTATTACCCGTCTACACAAATATGAATTCCAGATATTATTTTGACGAATTACGTTTTTAAATTTGAATAATACATTAAGCACTTATGACATGTTTATACCAACAACGTCTCATTAATTTACTATGACATTTTGACATGGATCTTTTAGTCTTGGAATATTTCACTTTATGTTCCTTATTTGTTTTATATATATATACCAATTCTATTCAGAGGGGATTTCCTATATTATAATAATAAAAACTGACTGAACATTAGAGATCATATCTTAAGTATAGTGTTTTTATTCATACAGTTCTTCATTACATTCTAATTGTCTTACACCAGGTCACAGTCTTACAGCTATAACTATATATATATAGTCATTATAAGTCAATTTACGTATATTATTCGATTAAATTTTGATGTATTAATAAATTGTCAATAATCTAGTATATATATAAAAATTAAATCAATGATTAAATGATATACATATATCATTTTATAGTTGATTTAATGGTGCTATTCCTAAATTGTTTGAAAACAAAACGCGATTCTATGATAAACATTATCTTAAAAAAATTATAATATGAGAAACATTCATTGGAGAATGTTTGTAATTAGTGCCAAGAGTTTGATTGTATGACCAATAGAAGCCAACTAATATTTGAAAATTATAAATTACGTATAAAAAATCGAATTAATATTTTTTCGACTTTTCGTATACCGAACTGTACGAAAACAAGCGCACGTTTATTATCACAAACCACGAAATGTTAGTTAATTAAACATAAAATTATGATTTTAAGATTATTTAAAGTAAACATTTATAATTTTTAAGCTCTTTTTTTAACGTTTGTCGATTACATTGCAAGTTCAAATATTAAAAGTAGTTAAAACAGTAAATAGATAGAAAGTTTATCTTATGAAATACAGGAATATGTTCATACTATACACGGATATAAAAATATATTGAATTCAAAAAATGAACGATTAAATATTGGAAGTTTGAGAAATTATATGAAACGAATTCGAAATTAAAACGGCGCATAAATAAATTGGTTTGATTTCTTTATAATTATTTCTTTGAAATAAATACAATGTCAATTAAATAACGTATTTATAAAAAAAAAAAATATAAATTTTAATGTGAAATAAACGAACGGATATATTTTATAAGAAAATAAGCTAATTATACATAAATTACAACAGCTTAATAAAGACAATAGTATAAAGTATTTTCAATTGGCAGTATTATTTTTTAAGCGTTTTTAAAATAAAAAAATTTAGAATATACATAAGGTATACGTTTACCTTTTGAACGAAAAGTTGGAAAAAGTACTTGATGTCAATAGGACGAAGAAATAATAAAAATTAATAACGCGAGGTGCGTCAAAAATCGAAATTTATTTTTTAATAGACAGTAGCGAACGATAAAAGTAAAATTTTTACGCAAGCCTTAAAGAAGTTTTATTTGAAAGAAAGAAATTAATGAATTTTTACATAAACGATTATTTAGTTAAAACTCTTTTTAATCCTCGGCAATAATCGACGAAAATTGTATTGAACCGTCAATGAAATCGGACGTTTTTATTTTGTATATTTTTCAATGTTAATACGCGCCGGTAGTTCCCTCCTTCCCCAGATATAATTACTACCGACATATTTGTAGCCCCGATATCTTTTTATGTTATTGTAAATAGATACGTTGCTCCGTGAATCAAAATAACATCGTTGAGTGTCATTTGGTAAACGATGTACGTAGTACGGTTTCGTCAAATGATTATAAAATGATTCGGCGGATTCGTACCCGCGAAATTGATTAAATCTACCTAGTTAAATCCCGCCGTATACGATACAATAATCTATTTGAAATAAATAAACAAGATTAAAATAACGTTTCGTCTCAAAGAATAAATGTTTGAAATACTGGTCAATCACGAATATTTGTTATACATAAATTGTGTACACAGGTGTTTCAAAAACAAATAAGTTCGCCAAACCTAGATAGGAATGTGGTGGTATCCGCGGCGGGCGTCGTTTACTGTAGATGGGATGGTTTATCGTACTAAACTATTACGAGGTCAATAATTGTACAGCTTGGAAAATGGTATGAACGATTCCGACGAATAGAATCGAATTTAGTTTTTGTTTTTGATACGAACGGCTATAAATATCGAACTATAGACGAATCGTTTTGAGAGTTCTGAAATTTAAAATTTTCGATTACAAATTTTAATTAATATATTAAAAATCTCATGATAACGACGATAATCACATATAATTCATAACTCAAATTTTTTATTTGAGTACATTATCGTCAATTATTATATTTCTTTAAATTCCCTAATAAAAAATGCAGTTTTTTTTACTTTACGTTATACGCACGGCCTCGACGACCCGTCGTCTTACACAGCTCCAACGATATTTCCCCGATATTAATTTTTTTAAATGCGATAAACAAAACTCGAACGACTTTCCCGAGGCATGAAAAAAATAGTTTTAAAAATGATTCGTTGAAAAGCGTCGAACGCTTTATTCGTCATACTTGCGGATTAAAACGATAACGGTTTGCGTATATAGTTTTCTATGACGGCGTACGATTACTGTGCCGTGTTGAACGGAGTGAGCGGAACAATTAATTGATATTTTCCAATAATTAGCGCTTATAGTTTTCCCGTCGGAAACTATTACGGTTTCGGGAGACAGAAACATTTTTTAGTCAGCACTTGTGCTAACACGTGACAATAAATCGAAAACATGGCGCCGCTACGTCAACCGGAATATAACCGCACCGGACGAGACGGACGAATGTGCCACCGTCACGTCGACGACACACTCATCGGCGAGTGTCGACAACGTATCAACAACGGCAATAATAATAATAATAGCTCCGACTACAATAATATAATCAGTTGGGGCGATGACCAATGGCGAATGTTGTGTGGTGCGATAGTACCCATAACCCCAGCACACAGACTCTATGCTTTTGACGACAGCCAAAACCACGTGGCCAACTGTAATTACGGATACCCTTTTCCTCTCTCTAGCCACGTCGCTGTCGTGACGTTTGACCCATCTAATTCTTCGCCGTGGAAACACATTACTCGTCGGGTTCATTAACGGCGCGTGCGCGAATCGCCCACTTCGGACCGACCATAGTCGTTGTCCGGACGAAAACCGATTGGCAATCCTATCCGGAATAACGGTTCGAGTAAATGGACCAATTACGTGACAATGACGACGACGACAACGAATAGAGCGAAATGAATTCCAATACCGTTAAAACGGTATTTTTATTTACGCGTATTCTCGCTCGTCGATATTATGTTAAAAATATCGGGTGGTTCATGTTCCTCCCGTTTATCGACGGTTATAGAATAATAATGATAATAATAATAATAATAATAATATTATTATTATTATTATTTTGCGGTATTTTATTACGATTAAACATTATTATCGAACGAAAATTATGTAGTTTATATTATTCGTCAAAGGATAAAATCATCGAAACTTCATGGGAGTTACGTATTTGGAAAATACAACCTTATGACGGGATGGAAAATACGGGAAACTGTATTACATTTTATTACTGTGACATATATATATATATATATATATATATATCGTTTACGTTGATAAGTAAAGAATTGAATGGAAACGTTTGTTTCTATATTAACCGTTCAATTTTCATTTACTTGAGTTTCTCGTTAACGTTACCATTACAAAATCCGTTATTGATGATTGTCGTTATCGATTCGTCCCTTTTGAACACACTTGGATCCCGTATAATGTAACTCGCGAATTCCGTGTATAGTAAATGGACATTTTCGCGACATAACGTTGATACACACGCATACGCCCTCGTGGTTGAGGAACTTGGTCGTTGAGTTTACATTCGAGTATTAAATTTTACGTCCGGGTTACAAGTTGAAAACAAATTTACCGATACAAACCATACGTACTCATGTCAATATTATTAACGGGGTTGTACCGAACGCTTAAAAAGTTATTCGCGCATTCAACAACCACAATAATGATCCGTTCGTTCGATGTTTATCGACTGGAGATCGTTTTGAACAAACAAACGACGGCGATTCAATGTACCGAAGACGTTTTTTTTAATATCCTGCGTTGAACAACGGACGTTGAAAACAAAACGAATAACGATGAAACCAAGTAATTTCAATACACTCGAGTAGGGGGAATGAGAAATAATTGTGGACAGCGTTAGAAGTAGTGGTCGCGAAGCGGCGGAGACTTACGGCAATGCGTTTACGTTGTGCATTTTCGCGCGGATCGTATTCAAAACACGTTCGCCGCCGTCGAAGAAAAATCCAATGAACGGCTTACTACTGCACGTGTGGCGTAGTGATTGACGCGGCAACGTCGGCTTTGAAAAATCGGCGAGGATACCGCCCGTCGCGACGAGAATAGTGTGCGAGCAAAAAAAATAGGCCGTGTACTATAAATATAAATACAAATGTCGGTGTTCGCGATGTTTTATAAGTAACGAAAATAAAAAAACGCTATCTTCGTTATCCAAAATAAATATTTAACGGAGACTTAATGCGAAACGGCGCGATTAATTGTAAAACGCGGAATACCTGCAGGAGACGACCGGCGGTGGTTGATCGTTTCGTCTCGTTCATGGGAATATACCAAAAGATGTTACGACAAACAGTTTTCCACACGCGCTTACAAATAAAAAAACACTCGAACAAACAAACCGGTGTTGTGAATTATAATTTTTCGGTTTTATTTAACGCTAAAAAATCGGTATCGAAATAACATTTTTTATTATCAAACCGCTCGGACGTCGATCGTGTTTTGATTCCGAAAATATTTCACGCTATCTATTACGTCATTTACGTTTAAATTATCCGAATTCTTAAAATTCTCCTAAAAATCTTATTATAGAAACAAGCGTACGAAAATGGCCTTTTTGTCTCTTTGTGAATCATAATATAACGGTATATAACGAGTAAAGTATATATAAAAAAAAGTTTTCCGCGAATTAATTTTCGTTACGTCGAACAAATTTTTAATATTATTATTTTGTTTATCGAATTTTCAGTTATCGTGTTAAATTATGTACACGACTATACGAACGACAACCGCTTATTATTTATTTCAACATTTTGGGCGCAGAAATGAAACAGAATAGTGAATTTAGAGTCTCGAATTTAGCGAATTTTTACATTGTGAGTAAAAGAAATAAAAGTTGGTCGTGAAAAACGGAGCCGTAAAAATGGAAATATATTTTTTAGAAACTTGCAAAGTATTACCTCCGATAAAAATATAAGAAACGGATATAATACTCTGTCGACGGCATAATATATAAAGAGCGAATAACTTATACACGTCATATGACTAATTTGCGACGACGAGTTTGCGCCGCACGTTTAATTTATTATTTCCATTTCATCGAGCGTCCGTTATTGCTTATAGGTCATTATTCGCCTATGTAGGCGTACAACCTCGTATTATCATTACAGGCGTGTATATTATATAAACACAAACGATTTCGACGGTTTTGAATTATTATTACGTTTTCAGTTTCTTAGTAAATCCCTTTCGAATTTTAATTATTTATTATTACCGAAACGGTCACGTCTTCATAGTGCCCGCTAATGTCGAAACAGGAGTACTATTTATTTATCATTGTGTCAAAAAAAAAAAAAATCGCAACGACGTTTATCACCATTAGGAATTACGCGTATTCATTTATGTTAGAGTCAGAATAATAGTTAAATTTTTACACGAGTTTCAGATTACTCGTTTAAACGTATACAAACGCCTTATACAGGATTTCCGTTTACTTTGCTCTTAAGTAATATTTCTGAAACTTCTGAGCGCACAATACACCGATATAGGGCAAATTAATTTTCGCGACGTTCGACGGAGCGTTAAAATTGCAAACGAACATTAAACAAGACCCAAAATGGATACATGTACTAGTGTTTTATATAGTCTTTCGTAGAAAAAACACCGAAAAAAGTTTAATAACGATCGTTTCGCTTTCAATCCTCTTATCCCTTCCAACTATTGTTTAGGACAAATTTTTTTGTTACACCGAAAAATGTCGCGGAATTATTCGTTCAATTGTACGTTCACACGTGTACGTTGTCGAAATCACCGAGCGTTATTATAGTGGTTTAGCGTGTTTGTACGACGAAATTATAATCTACTTTCGAACTTATTGGTTATTATCAACATTAATAAACGATCGTGGCCGTAGACGTTTAGTTAATACACGGCGTTTCGGATAGGCAATTTCGGTATAGCCACTCCCTGTGGGTTCGTTGATTTTAATGTACACGCGTATACTATGTATAAGAAGAACAATAGTTGCAAAAATAATTTGCCATTGCCGTTATTACTCAAATTTCGGGAATATCCGTAGCGATATTTGCTCATGTTCGGGTTTTAAATAATATTATGCATTAGGGGTTACAGTTTTAGTAATTAGTGAAAATATCTAAAAATTATATTTGTAAAAAATACCGAATACATTTCGATATCTGGTTGACAAACGAATTAAGTTTCAAAAAAAAACTAACGACGTTTTATCAAAAAAAAAAAGCGTTTTATGTATATCTGATGAGGGATTAACTATATTTATATTTTAATAACTTTTGACAATGATTTTTGGTCTAGATTCTTAAATTGGTTTCATTAATATTGTATTGTGTAACCGATGAAAATACGATGATTTATTATAGAGAAAAAATTATTATAAAGATTTATAAATTATTATAAATTTATTATAAAAAAAAAAAACAACTTTTTAACAAATCGTGTGTGTAATGTTTAGTGAAAATCTAAATGAAAAAAAGAAAGCTGAACAGACGTGGAAAAATAAACACACTTAAATATAAATATAATTTGGAAATGACGTAAAACGACAAATTTCGAATATAGAGTCCTCTCTATTATACTTGACCTTTCGTCACACTATAAACTGTATATTTTTTATGACGAAATTTCTGGGTCTTTTGATTAATAAATATTAAATGGTTTTTTTTTATATAAACACAAAAAAATGAACTATGTATCGATATTTATCACGTAATGCAAATTAAGAAAAAGTAATAATACAATTACAAATAAATCACCTAAATATTTACATAAAAAACAATATAGAATTGATGCATAAACATATACGCGCTTAAATAAATTCGCCCTTTGATTTCCAAAACAATCAATATTACAACGTGCCTTGTTTCTGAAAGTTTGTTTTCATTAAATCTACTCTATTTAGTTAGTATTCATATAAAAATTAAATGTTATCTAATAACTAGGCAGTGTGTAGTATCATTAAAGCGTATTAATATTTTTCAAATAATTTGTTATTATTTTCAAGTTTCAAGTCGACGGGTTTTCTACGTATAATTGAACGTATTTTTAAATAATAATTTTACTGTCGAAGGTATTTAATTTTTTTCGATCAACCTACGCGAAATGTGCATAAAATCAAAATGCATATTCTACGCGAACAAATTATACAACATTCTATTTTGATATTTTTCCTATTTTAAAAATTGACAGGGTTTTAGTTTATTTTGCGTTCTCTTGTTTTACATACGTTTTATATTTTAATATTCCCCGACTTGTACAAATTTGTTAAAAATATTTGGATGATAAATATCAATTTTTATAACGCTAAAATGTCGATTGCTTCTTCAAGTTTCGATACAAAATAATTCGCTTTATATTTTTTTATCGATACGATTTGGATAATAGTAAAATGTATAAAGACATAATTCTTACGTCGTTTGTGTAATATTTAATTGAAAAGTATAAACGCAATATATTATCGTGTCATTTTAAACGAATTAATATACAATGCCATGGCTGTAGTTGTCGGGTCGACATTAAAAATATAAATAACTATATACAACTTTAATTCTTTGAAATTTTTTAAACATTTGTTTGGGGGCCGGTATATATTTATTTAAAAAAATTTGTTTTCCCACTATAATGTACGTCTATACAATTACATTTTAGTGAAAATCAACCGGTATTTTACTCACAGTTACCCATCAATCGCGATACCATATATATATATTTATATATATTTAGGAAAAATGACGATAAAACTAAATAATCTTTTAAAGTGTTTTCTTGTTGTGTTCATTAAAATTAGTACAACTTCAAAAGTGGTAAAATATATTTCGGTAGAGATATTATTCCTTGACAAATTAAAAGTAATTGCGTATATTGCTTTTTGAATTAAAAAGCAATTAAGTCTACAAATAACGCTTCTTGTTTGTTTGATGTTTAAGCAGGTACGATGAAAAAATATACATATTAATTAACCATCCATTAACCTATAGACGTCGAAATATAATGCATATATGTACATAATTGTTATTAAATAATTATAAATACTTTACCAATCTTCGAAATTAAATAAATATATTTTAGATAGTTATGAATAGCTTAACATATGGGTAAACAGTAATGATGTCGAGCGAAATGATAAAAATACACTAGTTTTTGTTTAATATTATGTTCTTTGTCGAAGAAAAACTGACGACGCGTATATTAAATGATTGTTTTGCAATTATTAAAAAAATCGGAAATAAATAAATTTAATAATAAATAATAAAATATATGTCGACATATTGACGTTAAATTTAAAGTTAAATATTGTGTGAGTGTGTGTATGTGTGTGTTTATGTGTACAGAGAAAGGATGAGAAATAAAAAAAGTCGGGAAAATTTAAAAATATGCTTAAGCGGAATGTTTCTTTCTTTCTGCAGTTGTCCTCGTTGGTCTCATCAATTTCACGTTTTGAGTTCGACAAGCTCCCGACAAAATTATATTCGGAAAAACGCTTCGGAATAAAATCTTGTATAATATTCTATGTAATAACGACGTTTATTCGCGTATATATTACGAGAATCAACGCCGGGGTTGAATGTTCTCATCGATGACCTCTATATCTATGAATTGTGAATGTGCGGAGTCGCGCGTGAACTTTATTTTTAGTTTAAAATCATTCTCCCCCTGAGGCGACTCGGCGCAACGTAATTTAAAAAAAAAATGTCTAGTAAAAAACGAATCGCTTGATATCATAAAATGAAAGTATAAGTGCGTGAACACTCCTATTCGCTCGATTACAACGTGACTCAACGACAATCAATCGCGTACGACCGAACTTGTCGATTAAGTTTCATGATACAGCGCACACATGATCTCTACATGCAACATATACATATACGCCTGTATAATACTACTTGGATTAAAACATTACTCAAGAGTTTTCGATACTACAACTAATGTGGTGGAGTAGTTACACACACACACACACACACACACACACATACGCGCGTGCACCACTTATGTATTACATGGAGGTGATCGTGATTGATGGCCTGTGGAGATAAAATGACGAAAACTTACTAGTGACAGTGAGCTTGATGGTAATGCTATGGCCACGTCCGTCCTTTCCGATGGCTGTACAAACGTAGTTGCCTACGTCCTCTTCCTTGACCGTCTCGAACACCAAAAGAAGTCCGGTCTGGTTCCGATGCATAGCCAGCTCTTGTGAATGGACCCTGTGAAAACACAAGGCGAGATTAAAATTATAATAATACGTTTGTTTTGCGGCACGGGAAAAATAATTAACGATATAAAATATTCTTTTTTTATTTTTGGATCACGAACATTCGGTAAACTACATAAAATCGTAATGTCTACTATGTTCACAACATATACTAGAATATGTACGTATAATATAGTTACACTTGTACTTATAAAATCCCTAAACACACTACTGACAGTATTCACCTAATAATTTGTAAGCTAATAAATCGTGTACCATAAAAGATTTTCATTTTTGGTTTGGATATTATTCTTTCCTAATTACGATTGTATTATAAACATATTTTTCTATATATAAATTCGGGATATATAGTCAACATAGCATTCAAATAATTCTTTTTAAACACTTTAAACACAAAATTGAACAATCAAATATACAGTAAATCGCCCATACCTTTATACCATGTTTATATTGGTAAATATTGTGTAATGGACCATAAATGGTATTGATCGAACAATGAGGATTTTGAAATGACGTGTGCTGATTCAATACTGGATAGTAACTCGAAATAATATAATAAATAATTTTGCAATAACGTCGGGATGTATGGTATAACGCCACGATGTATTTTAATACGGAAAGTTATATTGTTTTGCGCATCATACTTAGATCGTAAACGTATATTCGTCGGGTCACTCCACTTCCCCTTTCTTTCGGATTATCGTGGTGTTGGGTTGGAGGGAGGACACGAAATAACCTCTCGTAGCGTGTATATCTCAGGTAAGTTAAATTTCGCGAAAACATTATGTACACAGGCAGCATAACTAAACCGTTGAATATTTATTGCGCATTAATAAGCGAACATAAGTGCACACTGACATTGTGTCATATAATCAAAAATAAAAAAAAAAATAATAAACTCGTTGACAGAGAATCGTTTTTTTTTGTTAGTGACATACGGTGTACGATATAACGCACGCATTGAAACGGTAGGTAAACGGATAAACGTTTCCTCGCGCGTAAAAGTAATACTAAGGGTTGTCAATCAATGGCTCGTTGCGAAATGTAATTTAAATAATACTAGAAATATGTTTGTAACGATGCGTGTGTATGTGTGTATTTTCCTGTCTTATATATGTCCTTCTTTATTATTAACACCGAACAAAGAGATGTCTGACTACAGATATATATATAGACTATCGTAAACACGTTTTTGAAATTCGTAATATCGTCAGTCGAATCGTAACGTCGTATTTATTTATAAACTATATTAACGTAAACATTAAGTTTCCAAATGAATTCAACCATTTATGTATTTTATCCAGTAAGCATATATTGATATATATTTACAAGGAAAAAACCGCGAGGTAAATTGTATTTAAACTTATTTACACGTTGAGTAATTCGATATTATATCAACATAATTGATTCGTACCAGAATGCAATTTTGGATTATTATTCGTCATAAAATAGCTATAAAACTATTATTTACGTTGACTTACATAAATAAATACCAAATATATATATATATATTGATAATAGTATACTATGATAATAGTTATACGTCGTATATTATACGATTGTATTTGTTTAAGCAATAATTCAAAATAGAATTACGTAAATTATGGCAGACAAGAGCAAATATAAATAACAATAATCGATTTACATTGTTCATATTTGGTGCGCAAAAAAAAATCGTATGTACTCGAATGGGAATTCTTAAAAATAATTTTTTTTATTTCGTTCCCACAGAAAAGGGATATTTGTCCTAAATGCGTTGCCGTAGTTTTATTTGCCGCACTATGCGGAAAAAATATAACAAATACCGCTATGCTTTGTGTGTGCCGCAATGGAATATTACTGAGTCGCGGTATATTTAAATTATTGCCAAGTTTTCTAATACGAATTCGAAACATGTTCAAGCTGATATTACTGTTATAATGCATATCATAAGTTTTCCTCGGGGATATTTAAAATTAATTGAGCGTTTTACGTCTCACATTATCTACATAAAAATATATATGTTTAAAAAATAAACTGCATTAGTAATTTGGTATAGAAATTAAAACTTGATAACAGAATCCCGAAGAACATTATGAATTAATAAATCGACGGAGACTGTGTGCATATAGTATTTTATTCTGTTACGAGTTGTCGTGTAATATAATGACGACGACTCAAAGGAATACACGATTTCGCATTAATAATGTAAGTCCTACAAAATCGTACACCGTCTATTGCGATTGTAGCGTACGACAGTGTAAAAATGTTATTTTCCTTTTACTGTTCAACATTTATCACGGTATTTCAGATGGAGTTTTAATGGCACGGTAAACAATAACTATTGATTTTAAAGTAAATGCGTGTTGATGATATCAACGTACACTTATCGTAGTACATGAATTCGATATTTCAAATTCAAAAACCGGTCGTAATTACTATTTTGCGTACGTCGTTAGTTGTTTTAAAAATACGACGCTATAATATTAAGACATTTTACATTTCACTTAGAGTGACGTACTTTATAATACGTATATCAATCGGAATGAGAATAGAGTAAACAATACGATTATTTCAATTTTTTTATCAAATAACGAAAAAGAAAATACGTCGTTTTTCTAAAGCTTTATTTTTCACAGTACATTTGATATAGCACGATAAACGATACTGGAAATGAACGAACGATGAAATTACATAAACCATATAAATAATTCACGTACCCACGTTAGGTTTGATTATGTTAATTTTAACATACATAGGGCATTTTTAAATGGACAATGTAAATTGTGATAATATTTTTAGGTTGATTAAATTGATCACGGTTTTGGTAAAAAACGCACGAGACACAAACAGTTGAAAAATGTGCGTGACGAAGTCGCGTTCGCCGGTGGGAATTTTAGACGGGGTAATAGAACCTCAAATATTACGAAAATTAATTAACTTTATTACTGGAACAAATATAATATACGGTTATTAATTTACGTTTTGTTCATTGACAATTATTCAAAAAACTCAGACGTGCACGGACGTGCCCATACATTCGACTAACGGCGTGGTCGAGTTATTTACGTATAAATATATATATATACGTTGTGAAGTATTTAGTTATAATTCATGAACGTGGTGGGAGAGATTTCGATATTGGAAAGTTTTGGTTATAAACGGGCTTCTGTATAACCTTTTTATACGTTTAGAAACTATTCGTTTTAATTCTAACCAAACGTCGTAACGCCTACTCTAATTTTATTTCGGAGAAAAAAATTATAAAAAATTGTACGCTATGCGTGCGGTTTAGCGACGTTATTATATTTTATTTTTTAATTATTATAAGAACGGTTATTATTTTCGAAAATTCGTAATATTTCGAATTTATTATATAATCGAAATCGAAAAAGTCGGTTCGATGGTCTGTTGGTAAATAAGTTAGTGGATTTTCGAAAATAAACCTTTTTTTTACGATATTAAAGTAGGTAACTAATTTGTACTCGTTAGCATAACGGTACCAACGCCATATACCAATAAACAGAATGATTGTCAACGCTGGACACTAACGCTGAATGATCATTTACGACTAATATAACGATAAAGCCATCTAACATAGATGGGTGTAAGAAGTTGCTTATTTAAAAATGTTTCTTAAAATCGATTGGTGCGGAGGCCCTGCTGAGTCACGTTATATGATGTTATAATTTTTTTCTACAGACAACGGAAAAATATGATCAGAAATGGTTTAATTTATTGTGTAAAATACGTTTTCTCCGTAGAAATCGATAGGCACGTACGCACGTACGATTTTATAAGAAAAATATTTCGAGCCTAGTGATTTAAGTGTTGGTATACATTATTCTCGTTTTATTTAAAATTTAGCCGCGTATTTAAAACGATAAAGTTTATTATTTCATTTGTGAACCGACCAAATGAGATTAACGATGAACCGTAATATTTGTAATTGACGTTTAATATAAATTGAAAATATAATACGTATCCAATACAATCATTCATAACACATATTTTTATAAACATTACAATATTTTATTGATACTTGGTACAACGTTTAATATTCGTCGTTTAAAAGCAATTTGACGATATATTTCTAAAAATAAATTGATTACATTTTCAAAAACTATTTTTATCGAAAACTGGTTTTTAAAAACAAAAATTATAATAATTATAACTGAAATTATACATATAGTATGTATGACTTCTAATCAATAATTTATATATATATATGTCATACGTACAAAAACTTACAAATAAACTTATATTAAAAAAAAATAAATATTTTATTCATAGCATGTTTAATTACACAAAAAACAAATTACAAGATAAGTTTTTAAAAAATGATGGTTTTTTTTGCATCCGATTTTTTTTATTCGTATTATTACTGAATATATTTATCTTTATTTAAACACGAAAAACATTCTCATCGCGTTTGACATTTTTAACGACATTGACGTTATTAAATTTTTTGTAAAATGGTCGATATTTACTATTTACAGATTTCAAATATTAACTAAAAAAACTAACCATTTTTAATTTTTCAGAATATATTATTTATATAAACATTAAGTGTATATCTCTTCCCCGCTATTTTTTTTATAGGGTTTTAATGATTCGTCATTTCATAGTTGTGAGTACGCAACGTATCGCGATATTTTTTTCGGTTATATCTCGATTTATTATCAAAGCGTTGTATAAATAATTATAAATTCGATAAAATACGTGAAAAAGAAAAAAGAAAAAGGTTAAAAGACGTCGGAATAAATTATACATTTAGTTTAGTCGTATCATACGGTAAACAGTATTTAAATAAGCGAAAAAACGGCGACTTACCTGAATTGAGGGCTTTGCGATATTATACCCGAGGGGCCGCGCCATTGGAATTCGTTAAGGTTTGGACCGTAGCACGTAACGCCGTATTTCGATCGTTCTTCCCTTACCGGTTCTTTTTCGTTGGGAGTGATTTGAATGGCTTGCGAAGCACACCCCGTTACAGCAGCCAAAACTGTATAAAACAAAGAAACGAAAACGATTAAACGCGTGTTAGTATGTTTATCGTTCACGATGGTAGCAGAACGACGTACACTAACTACACGCGCGCGTCCGCCCTTATTATACAACGCGGTCAAATAATGTTTGTCATTCGAAAAATCTCAGATCGTATGGTTTTGGGACGTGACGATATTATAACGAAATTTTTCTTTGAACGTTTATAAACATCATAAATAGGTATTGATTCGACGATTTGTTTCTACTATATCGAAATTCAATTGGCTCGCTTGCGTTCCAATATTGATAAATAACGAAACAAAATATTCATTCAGACTTTTGTAAGATCTTTGTAAAATCATAAAACTAACTGTCGCCAGGGGCTGATCGAGAAAAATAAAAAGCGATAGTTAGACACAAATTAATGCACTTGAATTTTTAACGTGTATAAGGTGAGTTAAATATCTAAAATATGCGTAAAACGAAAGTAGTTTGATATAATACAAATATTCTAAAATATATATAAATCGAAACGAAAATAATTAAAATCAACTCGACCAATTTTCTTTTACCTTCCTAAATTCTTAAAAATGTATATATTTTATTAGACGAACGTCAATCGGCAAATCTTTATCAATCTTTAAAATCGTTGATCCATTTAAATGGGTTCGAGTTAACGGTCTAGTTCATATAACTTTTCAATAAATTACGAGGACAACGTTTTTTAGCATTAATTATTATTTCTAATATAATAGAAAATATATTTATGGCAAGCTGTATCCGATTTTATAGAAAGAATTTTGCACTATTTATTCTATCAAACAGCTGTTTCTGATTTTAACTATGTTTCTTGGCTATAACTGTATATCATTATTGGTTCAAAAATATTATTTTCATTACATTTGCCAAAGTTTGACATGATAAACAAATTATTAAGATTTTAGTTGAATTTATATCAAGCAAAGTCAATAAATGTTAAGTTAGATTTTTGGTTTATTTTTTGAAAAAACAGAACAGAAACTGTAAGCATTATATGAAGATAAAGATTTTTTGATTCCGGAAAAATATAATTTTTTTTTTATATTTTTATATTTTTTTGATGTTGAATAAAAAAAGTTTTTCCTAAATATAAATTTATATACATATCCATAGATTAATTTTATCGTGATCGAAACATAAATTTGACTAAATCATATTAAAATAATTTTAATAGATGAGAATTTCTTAAAAAAAAATTTGACGTTTAAAAAAGTTACACTATAATTACGTAAAATTATTTAATAAGTAACTTAACAGTGGGAATTTATATATTTTAATTTCGAATTTATTAAGTTAAGTTTTTTCAACGTTATTAGTTGAGATCTATACGGGAAACAAACAAATCATAAAGGTTTTCTATTTCCTAGAACACACATTTACATATATATTATTTATAAGTTTATTAGAACATTCTGAGGTATACCATCCAGATACAGTGGATTTGAAGAGTATTGAAAAAAAATGTTCATTTTCGATCCGAGTTATTATCCTATTGGTCAAAATGGTTCTTTATGTTGTGAGGCATATTTTACAGTAATGAACGTCCGTTTTATTTAGAAATATTGTTCGAGTAAAAGTGACGTAGAATCACAAGTACTGTATGCATTATATTAGTACCGGGAGATTAAGCGACTGTTATAAATTAAAAATCTTTTGTTAATTAAGACGCGAAGAAATTAATTTTAAACAGTCAGTTATCATAAATTCATACGGTCGTTGTCGTTTTAGACCCAATGTTTCTTAATATTTAGACGTTCCTTTGGGATTTTTCCGAATTTCGTGGTCCAACTCGAAGAATTCATCATAACCGGCATCGTTAACATCGACCCTTTTCATCTTTGGAGCTTTTTTAATAGTTTAGGATATTTTGGTAATCATCGCGTCTGATGCAATAACTTAGGCAATTGTAAACAATCACAAGTCGTTATATACATTTCACGGATAATAATAGATAATCATAATCGAGAAAAGATATTTATTTATTATTTCCACTTCGAACGTCCAAGGTATTTTAATAACGGTAAAATAATTAATCGTATGTGATTGGAATATTATATATAAATTATCGCATCGGCTTGTAGAAGAGATTTGAGAACGAAAGTTTAACATTTCCATAAGAAACAACGCGTTCCATTTAAAATAATTTAATCTTTTAACGTTCGCGGCAAAACCTATTACGAGTCCGTCGCATTTTCGCACAAGACGCCATTAAACATATATTACACGATGTATCCTACCCATAATAATTTCAAGTTAGAGGCTACGAAATACCGTAGGGCTGACTATAGGGGTATCCGTGAAATATGACGACATAGATGGTACGCTCCATTAAATTGGCCGATTTCAAGGTCGTTGGGTACTCATTCAAGAGAACAAAGGACATTCGGGCACTCGGCACTAAATACGATACTACATCGAAAAATGGACTTAACGTGCCGAGGTAATAAGATCTCTCAGCTAGTTTTACGAACGATCGGCGGTGTAGTTTATGTACGACCAAAGGCATTTAAAAAGTTATTGTTAACATAATATTAGTAAAAATACGCAACGGAATTATTTTATGTTTATATTCGCATTTAATTCAGAAAAAGCCCGTAGGATTTAAACTACGTATAAATATACAAAAAATGAAGGTTTCGCCGAATTTTTATATTTATAAACGACGTACGTTCGATGACGTTTAGTTATTATTATTCAGAAACCTAATGTATCGAGTATTGTTGTAATTAATCGTTTTCGATGGGCGAATCATTTTTAACGGTGTGCGCGAAAAAACGCGTCGACACACGGAAGCGGAAGGGATCGAAAGATCCAAAATTCAATGTTTCGGGAGTTTGGGGGAAAATTATCGCCGATACGAAATCCCCACAACGCGAGTTCGCTTTTTGTTTTCCGCATTCTTATTAACTACGACCGACACACGTATTAAATTGAATACACATTATATATATATATACGGTATACACGTAGCGAGGATGGACGATTGCGCAAATGGTGAGGAACGGCCGTCAAAACCTTTATTTAAATTTATGTAAAACAGGAACGTCGAAATTACTTGGCGCTACGTAGTAGAGGACCGTCGCCACTACCGTCACCGTTGTACCGGTAATACGGGACAGCAGGACACGCCGTCGTCGTTTATATAGAAATCGCATTATGTATGAGTTCTATGTATATATCTTTTTACTCCGTTTTTTTTTGTTCTGCCGGATATTATCATCAAAGGCCATCTGTCCTTCAGTGCCGAACCGATGTCACGTGGTCTTTTATTAATAATAAAAACATAGAATCTATATGTATATTCGCATATTTACGAATATGCGTAAAAACGATTTATCGTGGCAGAATTCACGAGAAATAAATTTATACCATAATTAGTGGCGTGATACGCGCATTGGAGCCCTTACCAATAGCTTTACTTGTGCATTTTAAAAAACTACACGAAAACGTTGCAACGAATTTAACGAATATTGTCATACGTAAATCTGTACGATCGTGCGGTCGAAACGTAATAATACCGCGCGTATTTCGATTTCCGAATTAAGTTAAAAAATCGAAATACTTGTAACGAGACGCGAGTGAATAATGTTACGGGCGAATCCGTATTTATTATTCAATATTGGAAGTAACAGTTTTCTACGTAATTCATATTCAATTTTAATTAAAAAACACATCGTGGTCGTACACCGTTCTTGAATCGAGTTAAGTGTAAAGCGAGCGCCCGATTTATAGAGGGACGAATTTTACATCGCGCCAGTATATTTCGTTCGGACAGACACCGTATGTTGTTATACCTTTACAAATTCGGATCGTGCGTAGTTTATGTATTAAGGGAAACAACCCGAATAATAAAGCCACGATATTCGAAAGAAGCTTTACCTAAAATGTACGCTTTTAAGCCGTTATAATAACATTCATTATAATTGTTTCGCGTTTGTCCGTTTAAAAATTAAATTATACGAATTTCCTTATAAGCTAAACAATTTAGCATCGCGTTTTTAGACACGGCATTTATCAATATAAACGTTGTACGCGTCCCGGGGGTAGAATATTGCATTTTAATTAATTAAAACCAAACTCGCTAATTAATGCGTACGTGTAAAATATGAATGTCATTGAAAAACAATAGAAAATTCAACACAGTATCGCGGTGACTGACATAAAAGGGTTAATCTGACCCTTTTATAATCTAAAAATACGACGTGAAAAATATAATGAAAATCGTTCATTGGCGGCTGTCCATATATTATATTTTTAGGGTCCTATAACACATAACTTTAGGAGTCTCAGTGTGCCCAAGTAACAGACAGTATTGTAAAATCACATTACGTACAACGGAAAATTGCGGGGCGTATATTTAAATTAAGAGTTCACACGTTTATTACCACAGTTGAAAAAGAGAATATTATCGAACGATTGACACGTTTTATTTGTAAAATATTATCACAAGAACATATTACGAGCGTTTAAAAATAAAATAAAAAACGCTGATGAATTTCATAGCTACACACTATTTTACAATATAAATTTTTGGAATAATCGTCTTTCATAGTGTTTTAATGAAGGATTATGCTCTAAATTCAACTTAAATGCCAGCTTAGATCTGTGCAACGTGATTTTGTTTTATTGTCCATTAAAAAATAGAGCCGTAGAAACAAATTTATCATGATAGCTTATCGGGTTATAGTTTTTTGTACGTTGTTTTTGTAGAGACTTTAAAAAATCGACTCGAAAATGTGTTACGTAAAAATATGTGTCGTATCTAGTAAGTAATCTGTCACTAAAAATCATTATCTTGTAACTTAACGAACTACTCTCTTTTCCATACCAATTCCGTTTAAATATCTAGGGTAGTAGTTAAGAAGTTATTATAACTATCGAGTTACGTCATTTGTTATTATTATAATTACGAAAGGTTGACTTTATATTTTGTATTGTATTTTCAGTCAAAAATGTAATGCTCTTAACACTAGTAGCCAAATACTGAACAAAATATTTAGTAATTTTTTTTTATCTTGTTATATCGTTGAAAGATATACGATTTTTAAAATTTATAGGTTACACGCAACAGTTACAAATTAATTTTATTCATGGCTAAGTAGCTACTTTAGGAGTATTCGAACTATAATTTCCTTTTCTTTGAGTAACAAGTAACATAAGGAGATTATTTATTTTTAAAGTAATTTGTAATATATCGAAGTTACTTAACATAAAATTAAAAACCGGGTAATTAGCTCAGCATTTGTATAACGTAAACATTTTTTTACATATAAAGAAAACATTTATATTACTGTAACAGAAGCGCTGATATTTTAAAACATGTTTTATAGAGTAATTATAATTTTCATCTGGATGTTCGATTAACTATTATATTTATAATAAAACAAAATTTTATTGACTAGACAGGTATATATCGTTATTATTTGAAAACATTCGAAGTTTTTGTTTTTAAAACGAAAAAACTATTGAATTTTTCTTAATACGTAATGCTATTATACTGGGATAAAAATATATTACGAAAAGTTGTCGTCACAACTAATCGAGCGTTCAAGTTTAATTCAAATCATTTATTGTATTTAATTTGTATTATGTTATGTAAAAAAGAAGATAATTATAAAAATAATAATTAACGAATAAATTCGTTTTATTATTATTTATTACATTTATTATTATTTATTATAATTTTATTATTATTATTTATTAGTAATAAATGATAATTTATTTATTTATTTCAATAAATAAATATAATAAACGAAATTAAAAATAAACGACTATCGTGTTCGTCATTATTGTGAAAAAACATTTCTATTTTCATTAAAATTATAACTGTCATAACGATAAACTTTTGTTGAAATTTCTATTTCAGTTCATAGTACCTACGGTTAAAATTTTCAACCGCAAATATCGTTATAATTTTTATTCTTAAGTAAAAACAAATATTTTTTTTTGTAATTTTGAAAAATTCGCAATAACTTTGTTCTAGACATTTCAGTGACATTTTAATAAATTACCATTATTAACTAACGACATAGAGAACATTTTACATGTCTAAGATATTTAGCATACAAAATATACACAATTTCACTTAAAAAACGGATAATTATTTTAAAAATCTATACTAAATAGGTGATGAAATTATGAGAAGTTAAAAAACTGTCCCGTATTCGATTGACAGAGAAAAAACTGTGGGTACGATGTCCTATTAATACATTATTATTATTATATTTACGGAAGGACAATTATTAAAAAGAATAGTGTGTACGTTTTTATGTGCGTATGTGTTACATTACTGTAAACGATCGCTAAACATCGATCGACGTCATAAAATAATCATTTAACCACGAGAAAATGTCCGTTCTATGATGAGCGATCGAGCAACAGACGGTATGGTAAATTAATCAAACAAGTAGGCGACTTAAAACGTCGTTGTTTCTACTTGCAATTCAACTGGTTAATCAGGATAATATATTGGGAAGTCGCTGAGGGAGAGAGGAATCGACGGCCGAGTAATAATAATAATAATAATAATAATAAAAATATTATTGTAAACGTGTGCTTATCGTAGTGAAAAAAATCTCGGTAGGTGTACGATTAGGTATCGTGCTACGTTCGTTAGATAATGTTTTCTTATATCATTCCACAGAAAACGTACTTTGTCGGGTTTTCGTGTATTGGTGTGCGTATAACGTGATTACAAACAACGAGTTTTCAGAATCGGAAACAAAATCTTAGGATCTTCTTGGTATAAATGAACGCATTCACTTACTCTTACTTTCACAATTTTCGCGACTCCCGTAAAATTACGTTTTGAGACAAACTTTTGCGTGATGTGCGCATTGACGATGTTCGTGCGTTCACTAAGAAAAAAAACCCTACGCGCGTATATCATACCGTTTACGGGCGAACGTGGTGGGGAAAGCATGAAATTGTCAAAGTTATAAGGTATAATCGTATCCCTAGTAGGGATATAATTTTCTGAATTGATTTTCCATGCAAATCGTGGCCGTGCTCTAAAAACGTTCGTTTGTGACGAAGTTATTAAAATAATTTTGAACTTTACGAACGCCAATTTAACCGTTGTATAATAAAATCAGCCGGCTCACAGTATAAAAATACGGACGGATAAGTGCGATGGAGAGCAATGCGAAAGTTTTAAGAATATAAACTCCTCACACATCCCCGGACAAACTAAAATATGTACTATGGTAAATAATCGTTCGTCGCCTGGTGGAATTCGGACGGCGAAGAGCACCTAGTGACATTCGTGAGCCGACGAACTTTTTTCCGTTCTCTGCTCGTTCATATAAAACGACGACGACTACGATCAATACAAGTTTTTCGACAATAGCGACACACGTTATTATACATTATTAGCACACGTCGCGGTTTTTTAATTCGTACTCGACAATTTGCATTGTTGCGGCTATGAACGTTGAAACACATGGGTAATATTTTATAATAATAGTTCGTGCGAGTTCTGTCCAAATATTACGATCTCGTGAAATAATCATACACACCTAATTGGTAAGCCGTAACAACAGAGCGAGTATACGCTGTTAGTTCTGAAACGATATTATGTCTTTATACGGACTTGCGCTTAGGAAAACAGTTTTGCGGCGGTAAAATTGCTTTCGCGTAAGCCTCGTATCAATTGAATCGTGAAATCAGATCGTACCGTATTTCTAACAAATATTATAATAGCGTAATTTTATTCACAAATTTTTTTTTGAAAACGTATCAAAAGTCCACGATGACGAAATA
>JAIPRN010002676.1:0-28003 GCA_025469175.1 Geopemphigus sp. TES_GeoC_2020 | reverse complement strand
AATATAATATATAATTCAGATTAATATCGTAATAATTTATTTAGCGCGTTATTATTTTTTCGATAGACATTTTATTTTCTGAAGAGTGATGACGTGTCAGTTTTATTGAATACGACAAAAATATATCTATAAATAATAAAATTATTGAAAAGTGCTTAAGATAACCGATGAGATAGATATTGAAATGTTTTGACGTACAACTAAAAAAATTCCTAACATAGAAAAATGTTACAGTTTTAAACGGGGGTTCTTTTCCAAACAAACCTTCTATAGTTCAAAATTAATTGATTTTTTTATTCGACTATAACATAAAACATTAATCAAATCGTTGTAACGTAAAATAACGATTTGTGTTTATTGTTGTTTTAGTTGAACTATTATTCGGTGCAACTAACCTCACACACGTACAATGAAATTAATATTCGAGTGTGTTCATTATTTTAATGAAGAATAAAGTAACGAATAGTTATTACGAAATTATATGGACATTTCATGAAATATTTTTGTAGTCCGAGGAAACGTATAGAAAATAATGTTAATTCGAACAGTGACCAATTAAAATTTTTGTGTAACAATTTGTTTTCGGAAAATTTTGCTGTCCAGGAGCCAAGAATATCCTTAGTTCAATTAATATTCGGCTATATTTAACCCAAACAAAATTCGAAATATTTTACGTTATGCACCTTAAAAAAAAATTTCGTTGTTGTCTCGTAATACGTACTCGCGGTGTTAAAGTTTTAAAAAACAAACGTAGTTTTAAATGTAAATAAATACGGGTAACGGTGTAGACAATTTTAGTCCTCGCTTGTTTTATGATCTATTTGTATATGGATCACATGTTGTTAAATCTTCTTGAACATTGCGATTCGAAATGACAAACAAACATTAGTTTTAAGGAACGTACGTTTTGTTTTAAATTAAATTCCGGACTTAGTAAATAATTATAATATTTAATCCACGGACGTTTGATTATCTATAAAGGCGGATATAGGGTATACGAGAACCTACTCAATAAAATGAACAAAATGAAACAATTAGCCGGGATAAGTTAGTAAACAAGGGTAAACTGTATACATGTCAAATACGAAAACACTTACGTTTAAAACAACGGTAACGGATACGTACGGGTTTAGATTTGTTTGACCGAAAACAATTGTTTTTGTACCTACAGAATATGCTCGAAGTGCAGGACGATTCATTTCAAATAGATTAAACCGCTCGAACGGTTCCGACGAATCGCTCGCTATTATTAGGTCGCAAGAAAAAAGTCGACTCGCGTAATTCGTCGTTAATTTAAAGAGTTTACCTGCCGTAAATCGGTGCCCGGGGTAAGACGAATTATTTAATTATCCGTTTTCGCTCAAGTCGGAACAGTTTTCATGCGTACCGTTTATCATACCCGGACTCGGGAGAAAATATATTCTGTTCTTCTATCGTGTTCTGCCTTCAATGCGACGTAAATTATTACGCTTTCCGTGTAATATATTTACACCGACGAAATAGCAATGCTCATTGAAAACACGTTGACCACAAGGTTTTAATTATTTTTCCGGTTTAGTAGTCGGTAACGATTTCGCACCACCGGAAATTGTCGATAAGATACCTAGACAATATAACGTAATGCTTTTTATTTTTAAAATCGTATTTGGGTTTAGACGGTCCGTATCGATTAATTTTAAATAATTGTCCAATCACCGGCGTTTATAAAAATACGTTTTATTATTTATATACGGCGTCACATTTTTCGCCTTGTATTTACAACTATATGAAATCGGTCACCTTAGTCACCCTACACCTCCATAAGACTCGAACTGCCACTATTCGTCTAATCACACGGGCCATTCTCATATCACTCTTTATTCCATCCATCCGCTTCGTTTTACTTTTCTTCTACCTCTCTTCCCATCATAATTCGTTTCCATAACACCTTAACCTACTTCATAAAAAAAACCCACGCACATCCGATAAGCGATAAACCGTTGGCGTTTGGTTTACAGCCTTTCGTACTATTTGACGTTATTTTACACCGGCTGTCAGTCTGACGCGCGATCTCATTTTAGTACCCTTTTACGATAGACAAGAGGGACCGTCGGGGTATTCCGGTTCCTTCCCACGATTATTATATATTATAGCGTGAAAATTAAAATTCTAAAGTTCGTATATGAAGGGAATTTTGATTTTTGGAATAACTACCTACGATCACTGTACAATAATTACATCAAATAAATCTGTACGCCGATTCGCGTTCAGTTTATACGCGAAAACCGATTGCGACGTAATTTCAATAACGAAAAATCCTCTCACGAAAAACGTGCACGTTATTAAGTAGTTAAGGCACGCGCAATTTTTCTTATGAACACGACGTGCGTTTGGCGTGTTCTTCATTTCGCCGTATAATAATAAACATATTTAATATAAAGGCGATATATATTTATGGTAAGACGATAAGCGACACAAAATTTTTTGACACAGAACGTCGAGGTTTACGGCATGCCTCCTGGATAATATACGTAGGCTGAATTCGAATTGTAAATAGAAACGATAAACATTACGTACGAGATATCGAAGAGCAAACGGCAGCCATAACGTGAGTGAGCGGCGAGGGGGATAATGGTAGATCGGATTTGTTTTTTCAGTACAAGTTGTTTTACATCGAACCACGGAATTTATTAATATTCAGAAAGACGTTTATTCGATGCAGTGTGCACACGGTTTGTGTAAATCTTGCAGTTTATCTTTATAATATCGTTTTAGTGTATACGCCGTAAAGTATACACGAAACACGAAAAATGTTTGTTTTTCGGAACGGGGGGTTTTTTTTTATTGTCGAATAATCTTTATACACGCGATACAGTTATTATACGGTATACGTATCGAACAACGAATAAAATGTCGCGGATTTGCCGAAGCGGGACATTTCGGCATTATTGTCGCGGTTTCGGAAGCAACGATAAATTCGACGTGTTGAAAATACCTTTTTAAGCCACGCGAGTAGATTATTACAATTAACGAATTCGATAAATATTATAGACGCATGAGTAAGCCGAAGTTCGCGTTGCATTTCGAGGTTTAAAAAAACAATTACTGTCCACGTCATAAACGAGTATGTCCACGGCGTTACCGAGGTTTTCTCGGGTATTCAAATTGTTTTTCAGGTTTCATTTTTACATCTACTAGAAGCGGCCATTTTACTCCAGAAAACTCCGGAAATTTTCAAAATCAAAATTTACTTATTTCAAACGGAAATACATTGTTTAAGAATTTTGTTATCGTCAATGTTCTTAGAAATCAGAATTTTTTAAAATCTATTTATATTCATCGAGATATAGCCGGGACCATGATAAACAAATTATCCAGCATAGGCTTATGACGACTCGTTACTATTCAACGAACATAATATTCGCTTACATTATAGAATAATAGTTATGGTACGTTTATTGGTAAATATTATAAATAGGTTTGTTCATCGGTTTTTGTTATAATATCAAGCGCTCGTAGTTTACGTTTTAGTTCCCGAACAAAACTAGCGTTACGCGAAATTGTGTAGTCAAATATATAGACATAATATAGTACGGTCCCCGTGTGCCGTTTCTTGATCAGAAATCAAAAAGTAAAGTAAATAAACGCGCCTTTCACTTCCGCGCGGTCTCTTAGAATAAGATTGCCGTCGAAATTCGCGAGAACTTTTTTGTCGAGCTATTTTCGATTAATATCGAGCTACCAAAAGAGCCGAAATGTATTAGCGATACAACCTGATCGTTGAAATTGAAATAAACACGTTTGCTTTGGAATTACTTAAAAACGGTTCGCGACGTTTCGAAGAATATAATAACGCTGTTTCTTGATTAAGCGGAATATTCGAAATTTGAAAAAATAGTTCGAATTAAAATTTTTCGCTTGGAACCGTGGAATTATTTATTTACGGCGTCTATTACGACAACGCCGATTTAAATAGAAGCTTTTAAACGTTTCTCTATTTTAAATCGTACCGTATAACGTACATTATGTACGTTAGCGAACTAACCGAATAATATTATATATATATAATTTACGAGTATATATTAATATAAATTAGTTACGGAATATTGATGGGCACTTCGTCGAATATCCTCCTACGTTGGTTTCAAATAGCATTATCGATCATTATTCGTTAATTGTTATAAACTACCCCGGATCGCTTTTCGAATACGATGATGTATCGTCGCTTTCAAATTCTGTGTAATAACTAATCTCGGAAATCTCCGTCTACGTGACTCGAGCGCGGTTTTTTCCAATGAAATGACACGTAAATGACTGCGAATGGACTCGTGATGCCGTTGATAGTTAGCCGTGAAAACGACATTATTATATAAAGCGCTGTTGGTTACTATCGTAGACGTTGTTTATTATTTCGTCGGCATCGAGTTTTATTTTCCACGAATTATAAACCATTTTCGGGTTTCGATCAAACACTATTGAAAAATGCCGACTCGACGTAGATAATTGAATACCGTATTTTGATTTCGCTCTCGGAGATTATGTATTTGAAATCAGACGTGTCAATGTCTTAATAATTTCCGTTTATTTTAAAACGTAAATATACTACGAGCGCTGTCTAACGTAAATAAATAAATAAATACATGTGTTTATATATATATGTATTTTGTGTTTTTTTTAAAATATAAACTGTATATAGTTGACAAAAAATTAAGACGAACAATTTTTGAATTTGTTCGAAATATCGTATACCTACGATCGTAATACATTTTCTAATCTTAAACACGAAATTTCGCACGTCCCATACGGAAATACGTTAAATTATCATTCATTTGTGCACAATTTTGAAAACCCGACGTTTGAGAAAACGACAGGGAAAATAGAAAAAATATTATATAATGACCTATATATATCACTCGTATTTATTTGATTTTAAATTGATCTTATAAGCGGTGTTTTTCGTAAAAAATATATTACGTACGTTTTTCGTTTGATTTTTCCGAGGAAAGGAAGAAAATAAATAATAAACAAAGACAAATATAATATTTTATTAAAATCGCCTTGTGTAGGATCAGTTTTTTCAATTGTAGATTAGTATAATTATTTATTTAGTAGAATTATTTTGATAACATTATGTTACGAACATTTAAGTTTTATACGTAATATAATAATAATAAAAATAATAATAAAAATAATAATAATAACAACAACAACAACAACAACAATAATAATAATAATAATAATAATTATAATAATTATAATAATAATAAGATACGGTTAGAACATGATTTAAATACTTCTTTTTTAATATAGTTTTTTTTTTAATAATCCATCCGCTATTGTTGTCTGTAAATTGAACTTCAACAAGTCGATCTTTAATAATTAGATTTTAGTTTTTATTTTTAATTTTTTTAAGAGATCTATAGAAAACGGTTAATTGATTATCATTTCGCGAACTTAATTGCCGAAGTTAAATTAATGACGTTTAATGACAGCTAAAGAACGGAGTGTTAAAAATTAGTCGCTTTTATAGTAATTATCTTATCCGTCTGTCGGTTTATTTGAAAAATGTTTTGTCGTAAAGCAAATCATATTGTACGCGTGAGAATCTCCAATGAATGGAATTCGTCGAATCGTGCCTGAATTCGATTAATATCTTTCTTTTTTTACTGTTGATCGGTAATGGGTTTTGTTTATTTACGCCGCGACGTGGTTACTTTATCAAGAGTATTTCAAAAGGCGGGGTAAAATAAAATACTAGATAATCACTATTTTCGCAATACACGTGCGTGTAATATTTAATAACGTAAAATCTAACTACTGTTTTTCTGTGCCGACACAAGGCAAAAAAGAGTACATTCTTGTCTTTCTTTATTGCTCAATAAACGTAATTGAAGATAATGTACATAAAGATAAATGACCATTGATTGAATAATATTATAAAAAAGTGAACCTTGTAACATTTTAATTGGATTTTAAACTTAACAATTGTTATAACATACAAGTACAAACTCAAAAATAATTACGTTTTTATCTAGCCTTCCGTTGGAAATCGATTTCTATTACGTTTAGTACGTTATAACTTCGTTATTAGGTGTCCGCGAATATCTACCCACCTAAAATGTATAGGGACGTTCATTCTATAAAATCCCTTTTGCTATGCCACTGGCAAGTCTTGGAATTTATAATCTTTATATCTATTTCTCGGCACCGTGTTATAATTTTTTAAATAAATTACCAAAAACATTTTTCCTATGTTTCCGAATAGTAGTTAATTCATTTATAGTAATATTTGTACGATTAAGGCACTAATTGGCTTAAACTTCAACAAATACTTCGTTTCTGAAAGATAAACATCACGAGGTTTTGTGTATCGATTTCGTTATTGATATTTACTTTGAATATTAAACATATTAATAACAAAAACAACATTATTCTTTGGCGGCAGCCTAAGTATCAAATTTTTTATTAAAATTTTGATACTATTCGATAGTTTTGATACTACTAGAAATCGAGCCCAAGAGGCGATATGGGTTTTGTGCTCGAAATCTACTCATTCAAGTGCTTCGCTGTTTCAATGGAATTATAGTTTATACACTTACCATATTTTGTTATTACAGATAGCTATTGAATTTGTGCCAATTACACGAAATATTTTTTTACCATTTTTTTTTTAGTATACAGACGCATCATAAAAACTATATAATCAAATATTTTTGGCAATGGTGGTCTTAGTTGGCAGAAAAATATATTATGAAACCATTAAAATTATTAATTGTGGGTTTCAAGTAGATAATTTAGCTAATTAATGAAAATAAAATATATTCTCACACATTAAATTACGAGATATTCATAAAATAGGGTAATGCACAAAAATTAAACGTACTTCTTAGATCATTGAGTTTTAAAGCGAATTTGACTCTTCGGTTTTATACGAAAATTATTTATATTTTAGATGCGTAATCGAATAAATTAATATGGTTTAGAAAATTATATAACTTTTATTTTAATATAGTGTCGTTAATAATAATGTTTTAATAATTTCGTTTTGTTTTAGGTAGTTTTTACTATGATATCTACTCTTCGGATGGTAAGTAAATTTTTTCTTTCAAAATAATTGAATATTGGAATTTTTTTAATTTTGGGAATTTCGGTAAAATTTTTTCAACATTATTCTGTTTTAACGTATTAGTTAATCTGGATTGGAATTACAAAATAATACCTATAGACATATATATATTCATAGGAAAAGTTTGAAGAACATTTATTTAATACAAAACAACTCGATGTCTCCGAGTTATTTTTTTATTGATAATTCAGATGAGTTTTAACTGTTTGTAACAATATATAAGAGTATTAAAGCTGTGGTTTATATTGGGTGCGTTATATTTGGGTGACTAGCATAAAACAATTTATTACGTTATGTACGTAACAAAAGAATGGTATAACCGTATTTTTGGTACATTTTATTTTATTTTATTTAATGACGTCTTTAATTGGTTGAGAGAAAAATTATATGTGAAGTGACGAATTCATTACCGTTAAAATTATATCGTTATTATTCGGAAAGAAATCTATTAATTGTAAGACAATTATAAATGCCTCGTTAGGTATAAAAGTATGAAATAGAGCATGCTCGTTCTAGTAAATTTTGAATATTTGTATATTCTATGGTACGTCTCTATTCCATGCTTGCTATCACCGTACCCGACTCGTGTGTTGAGTTTTTTTCACTTACACTTTTACTCGTTTTAGTTCGTATGTTCACGCGTGTTGTTCGTTTTTTTTTTTTATTATTTTGTATTTCGCGTTATTCGTTTTAATTTGTTCTTTTAACGCGTATTATATTATTATAGTCGTTTTTCTTTATTAACGAGTGTTTTTGTTTTTTATCACGGTGAACGACGTGTTGAATGGTCGCTGTCATCACCGTGTGAGAGATCTAGTTTTTTAGTGACTTATATTACGCGTGGAATTTTTGGTCAGGAGTTTCATAATTACAATCGAGTCGGTAATACGTAACGGGCACCCTCCGCTGACCATAACATACGGGAAGTTCGTTCGTCCAGTACTCTTTGATTAGTTATCATATTGTTTACGCTTTTAGTTCAAAATAGTACGCGGATAATAAAAGTTCTGGATCGGCGTAATGTAAAAAAAAAAATCGAGCTTCTTATTGAAACAATGAAGAAACTGAGTATTGGTATGAACGAAACGATTCGAAATAAATAATTTATTTGTATATAAACATAAAGTATTTTTCCGCCGAAGACGGTAAATCACGACGAGTGTCCACTACCGTTTGTATTTTGTTCGTTTTAAATTTCGAGAGATTCGCAGCGCGTAATGATTTTAATATTATTTTTAGGTATTTGTCCGAAAATTTGGATAGTGCGTGTGTCGGAAAATCGTTACGAAGTCTTTGACGAATTCCTGAGTTGAAAAACCGTCGACAAATTGACTATCGACGTGTTGAAATAATCATCGTCAAATCATTATTAATATCAATAGATTATTTATTAGTATAATTTGGAAATGATACGTGCACACGTATAATTAAAAATATTTTTCACTTTTAATGATATGATCAAATCATACGTTATCGTCTGAATACGCGATTCTAAATTTTAAGTTAAGAAGGAATAATAAGAAGAATAAAATTAAACTCGAAAATACGGCCTCGGTAAAAAATTAATAAAAAGGCCGTACAAACGAACACCGATAACATCGACTACCTTTAGTAGCGGTTATTTATTCCGCCGTAACTTTGACGTCGAAGTCAGAAGACGTCTAGTACAGCCCGCTACGCGCGGACATCGGCTCAAAATCGAAATAAGATTTTTCCCGCGCGGTTTAAAATTGTAATTGTTCGAACCGTTTTGTAAAATGACAAACGAAATATTCTATTTCGTCGTTTAACTTTTTCTTTATTACGTGCGAAATTAAGAATTTTAGGTAAGAAACGTTTATTTTTAGTGTTTATACAAGCTAGTGATTCTTGGATCGCGGTAAAATCTTTATAACAGGAATGAACGTGGCTAGTAATATCTAAATTAAACCCATTAACGTATAAAGTTAACAACTTCATAATTATCGTATTATTCCAAGTTCAAATAAGTTATTTTTAATAGTTGTTTTATTTTCAATCGTGTCACACCAGCTAAATTTAGAATACGAACGGATTTATTCGTCGCGATCATTTATATATATATTACGTTTAAATTAGGCCGTTGTCAATTATTTTTCACGTGTCTGCCCTATATCGTCCAAGTGAATTGAGTTCGATACGGACGAGTATTTCGTGAATATCTAACAATATTTTATTCCTCGCGCACTGTCACTTAACGTACTTATACATTTGTTACCTTTATTTTACGATTGATAAACGTCGTTGATTTTGTACCAATTAACTAACGAGTGGGTCAAGTACACGAAATTCGGAACGCTTTAAACATTAAGCTCTTTGCGTTTTATTATCGCACGAACGTGTGTAGACAATGAAATTATTCGATCCCGGATCCAGATACATTGAGATATATTCCATCCATGGGCAGCACCGTTGAAATTGTAATCTTATTCAAATACAGTACGGTGGTTCTTAAACATAAATAACACGTATTTTTAGAAAACATTTTTACAAGATATTCGCAATATACGTATTTGAATATTCAGTAATTGTACGTGTATAAGTACGATTTGAGGGATTTCGAATGATTTACATTTTGTACATTTTATCTTTTACGTAGGTACATAAAAGTAATAAAATACATTATTGTAACACGACGTGTTTGAATTTAAAATAATCGCGCACATTTTTGGCGTTTATAAATCGTAATAGCTTTTGAAGGAAAACATATTATGTCATAACGATTGAAAATGTCAGTCGAAATTAATAAATTATATTTTTGACGTTATACGAAAGATTCGTTAAATTGTTTTACAGTAACGTGTACAGTTTCAATTATTCTTACATACTAATTATTTAGGAAAATGAAAATAATATAGTTCGTTAATAATTAATACGTAAAATGAATACAGGGGAATATGTCGCCTTCTCATAATTATATAATGGATTACGAAAATTCAGTACTTCTATCGCTATTAAAACAAATACGTTTGTTTATGAATTCGCTTAACTGAAATTGAATCACTTTAAACACTATTTATATAAAATATTGGCGTACATTATGAGTATTGTTACAAATATGATTAGATCAAATATAATTCTACGCGAAAAGCATAATTTTATGTTTGATTTGTTCTTTATTCGTATGTGCGTGTGTGCAAAGTTATTTGTCGATGAATATTGCGTTATTAATAATTTACGAGTAAAATATTTTGTAGCTTTATTGTTATATTATACTACACGTAATTTGAATATAATAATACATGGTCGGAATTTTTAATGGATATTAATTATTTAACGTCTTAAAGTAGTCGTTGGTTATAACATTTTGATGTAATATATGGTCCAAGTTTAGAACTGGAGATTTTATTGACTAAAAGCTTTTTTTTAATTTCGCGAAAAAAGCTTTTAGTTTATCGTTAACTTTTTTAGTGCTAAAATGTCAAAAACAAATTGCGTTTAATATTAAACGCTAAAACTTTGTGCACAAGCTCTGGTAAATTCAATTTGCATTAAATCTATTTACAAGTGATTAAATTCGATTTTGAACACGTGAATAATGAACGGTATTAGTCACTTGGAGTGAATGTCCGAGGATGTTTACAAGTTATGCGTTTAATAATCGAATAAAAGACAGGACACTAATATTCTCTTTTTTTGCGGACGGTAGCTTGATTTTTGATGATGATTCAGTCGTGAACTCTATTTTATGTTGTCCGTGTTTTCGATACGTTTTCTATTATTTGGTATCATCGTCTAACAGTCCCGGTATAAAAATAAACAGAGAAACGAAATAGATCACCAGTAACTACCCCTCGTACTATATTAATGGAAATTCGAACGTTTCGTGAATCTATGGTGGTTTATGCTTTACGTTAAGTAGTATTTCGTGATCACCGATACATATAAATAATATCTCTAGTAAAACGTTTGAATCGTCGAGTTTTATTAAAAAAGTAACCGATAAATTTAGGATTTTGCAACGTTGTCGCGCTATTATTATCCGTTTTATTCTCGAGTACGGCTCGGTCGTACCGGGATCACTGCACCGTAGATGACGGTGTTTGTAGATTGGAACGTACATATGTTAGTTTCACTAAAAGTTTATGATAAGCGTAAACTGTTTCTAACATGATTATAATTCAATATGAAATCACGTAGTTCGCGATTTACTGGTTGATCAAAGTACTCGGCAAAACTGTGTTTTTGACCGAACGTCGATTCCCTCAATCGGTAATACCGAGATAAATTTTCATATCCCTTCCCATATTTCTCTATATTTGATTTTTGTTCATGTTCCTATTTTTGCAACCAATTATACAATACGTAACAACCCTTTCATCACATTAATGTACCTCGCTATGAATAACTAGCGTTATTAGTTATTAATTAACGTTATTACTAACGCGTTCCTCGTCTTATACATCGATTATTTATTCCGTATATATTTTATCGAATTATTTTGCGATACTATTTCAGTATTCGAATTACTCGTTCATTGTTCTTCGATTTTAAATACGTTATGTGTCTTATGTGATTACTTGGGTCTAGTTCACGTTATGTAATTAAAACGAACGCGATTAGAGAATTTAATTATTCATTCCACATTTCGTAGCGGTTTGCGCAAAGAGAGAGTAATAGTGAGAATGAGAGAGAGTAATGTAAGTCCATTGGCGTAATATGGATAAAATAAATTTAGATTTTCCGCTACTTAGTTAAATAGTATACTTACTTGGGTTTAAATGTGATGGTGAGGGTGACCGGTGGTGTGTGTGATACGACACCATCTGTGGGCGATACTTTGAACACTTCGTCGACGTCGGAATACGTAAAAAAACGTTCCGGGCCGGCGAAAGGGGCTGAGGGAACAAAAATAAAAAATTCGTATACAGAATCGTCGTCGGGCGATGAGTGCACAGGCGATTTGATGCCCAATAAGGTGGAAACCGGGTCGGCAAAAGTTCATATCTGTACGTTTATTATTTCACTCGGGAGTTACTGTGTACCTGGATAAGAAGATAACATCACGTCTACGCTTTCAGTCTTCCCCACGACCACTTGACCGAAATTTATGTAGCTAGTTGACAGGTTTAGTACGGGGAAATAAATGTGCAACTCGAACGCGGCAATCGTCTAAACAAGAGACGATAGTATCGTGTACGACGAATGAATAATAATAATAATAATATATAGCGCCGTTTGAATTGTGTTTGATTGTTTTTTTTTTGGTTATATGAAATTGATAATGAAGTTAAATCGTTAAACGGTACGTCTTTGATGAATATTTAACGCGCCATAGTTGATTTATGTACCATGTATGCGCGATACTATTAACGCGATTGAATTGGTTAAGCGGCGTTAAGGAAACATAACTCGATTAAACTGTAATCCTGAATAATTAATTATTATCAGTCGATAATGCGAAATTAACGTCGCTATTAAACGATAGGTAAAACTGATATACACGGAACTATGTGTTCGCGATCCAATGTATAAAGAACAAGTTCGAACATCGCTGTTTAACGAAGATATTTAATATTCTAATTTATATTCGTTGGAAAATTAACGTTTAATTAAGAACCGTTACAGTAACGTAAGCCTAAATAAAAAATACGACTATAAAATTATTTTCTGAAGGAAAATTCCGTTTTTGTTAAGCAATATCTTCTTATATAATGAAAAATGTTTAATCCAATCCCTTTTGAAACGATGTAGATCAGTTTAATCTTAACCAGATGTTTTTTATGTATTAATATAAAGGGTATCCGTTTAGATATAAAACCTATTGTTTCGGAAGATAGTGGTTTCAAATTGAATTCTTTGAACACGATATTACAAGAATATCATTCCATTATAATTTTGAAGTCGATAATTTAAAAAAAATATGTTCAGACATTTCACACAAATGAAAACGTAGGCTATACGGTTTATATGGATTCCGTATTAATTTTTGTAGCCGACAAATCAACGCCCATGTAGGATACTTAATTTGGGTTAAATTTAGTAAATGGCCCTTTTGATAATATATAGCGTATGAAGCGTATAAATTACTGAATTTACTATTAACAAAAGGATTATTTATTACCCGCTTACGCGGGTATAAATTTAGATTTAGTACTTTGAATGTTAATCCCCAGTCATCCGTTCGCTTATTATTTACAATTGAATTTTCGTATTGAAATTATTAACGTAAAACGTAACGCGTACGTGTAAATGTAAAACGTATTGTTTTATTAGTATATAGTTACGTAGTAATAATAATAGTTATTATTAGTAATATCGTCGGCGATTGTTTAGTTGGACGAGTGATTTAAGTTGGTTTCCCTTCTAGTTTACCTTAATGTCGAAGTAACTGTTTCTACAATTAGCCCAAAGATTTCCTATTCGTACTAATTTTCTAGACGATATATTCGTGGGCATTTTCGGCATGGAAATTGTTCTCGTTAATATATACGCTCGTAATTCAATCTACAATCAAAAAATAATATCCACGCTCGAGTGAATCGACGTTTTTTTTATCTGTAATATGCGTCAATTTGAACGTCGTTCCGACGGAAAATGACGGTGTCGGAAATCGATTACAAATTGTACAACGTGTTGTAACGTTACACGAGTATTGGCGTCATTATGACGAAATCGTGTACTATTTATCGGCTTTTAAACGTACTTCGATTATGTCTTCGAAAAACACGGGAACGTCATCGTATTTGGTGTAAGTTCCACATCTCATTGTCTTTAATTTCGTAATAACGAACGGTTTGTCGACCTCGAATGAAACGGTCGCGGGATATCGTAAAAGGTTTAACAGTGTGAACGATCGATCTACCGTATAGTACGGTAATTGAGAATTGAAAATTTGGACCGCCGAAACCTGGAAAATAATTGTAGCTGTACATTCGCCGCTTGTACTAATACGCGGTGTCGTTACGTTCCGGGTGGTTTTTTCTCCGACCGGAAGCGCAGTAAATATAGGAGGAAGGGGAAATTTTTTTCCTTTTTAACATAATTCGTTAGATTTTCCTCGTATTTTTTAACGACGCGTAACGTATTTTATTACTTGGAAAATATTATTGGACTCTCGTAACACTAATTCCGGCTGTATCGAATGTCTCGTTTCCGAGGAAAGGTTCACAACAGCGGATCTAAGTTCGTCTCTGCGACAGTATTTTCTAGAAAACACGAAACGTTACACATGAATTATCGTGTCCATACGGATTACGATAATACTCGTCGAGGTTTTATGTTTTTATTCTAAACTCTCGGAGTTGGTTCCCTAGAACCAATTAACGCGATGTCGTTCTAGACGTTCGGGGCATTATCGTATTCCGATGTTTTTGAGGAGCGTCTTGGGAGGATCGTTCAGACTTTACGCATTTCTACGGTTAACGTATATTTGTAATATCGTTCGTGGTCGACACACGGGCGCGGAAAATTAGTCGCGAAACGTATTGTAAAATTATTGGTGAAAAAGGCGGCAAAAACTAACGATATAGTCGACACAAAGATACTGACGGGATTAACATCGGAATGTACGAGAACGAGTGTTATTTTATTTACGCGTCGTCGATAGCGATGGGTGTGTATTTTCGTAAACTGGAATCTAGGAAATTAAATTTTCCCGAACCCTCGACGTGATTCGAGTTTTATGTTCGGTTTCATTTATAGGTCGCGAAAAATTGTAGAATTACGCGTAATACTGATAAAATAAAATTATTCTCTCACTCAGACGGTTCCAGAGCAGTCACTGTTCCAACCGCTGTCCCATACACCATATTATTTTCGTCACGATTAATTGATATTTCACTGGCCCGATCTAAGGCGAACGTTACAAATTTGAGTTCTTTCGGTTTCAGTTTCAATATACGTGGTTGGATCTAAATGGTAATAACGATTCGTTTTATCTTAAACGTAGAACTGGTTGTTCCGACAATCGTAAACAAGTAGATATATTTCTCACACGTAAATGCGACCGAGTTGTTTTATATTCTACGCTCTATGTTGAAATTTGTACAATTTTTTTCAATATTTTTATGAATTAAATTAACTAAACGTATTAGAACTCGTGACATCTTGTGTTTGAATTGGATTGACGGAGAGGTATGTAGGGGACGAACGGATATTTTCTTTTATGTTACTCATTTTTGATATGATCGAGGATTAGTTTGAATTAATAACCAAAATAATATTTTTCAAATGTGGTTTTACATTTTTGTTTATGATATTACAATATTATCTGTTATTGTTAATAGATTGGAAAAAATTAACGGCTTTTAAAATTCTAATTGTTTTTGTGATCAATGTCATTTTTATTTAAGTTGAATTCGAATAATAACAATTAGTACGTTAATCAAAAAACGTAAGTTGATAAATATTATTATCTTTGGGCCACTTATACGACTATTATGATTATTAGGTTATTGAAGTAACAAATTTTTGAAAAAATGGAAAAATTCAATTCAACTTATATCTTTTTAAAATTTAAAATTTCAATTAATTTAGGTTCCATTTAAATATTGTTAAAATCTTGAAAATTGAAATGCGTGGAGATTTAAACATATTTCAATGATTAATGTATTGAATTAAATCTTTCAAATTGTTGGAAAATCCGATTAACCCCGTACATTGTTGTATATTATTTCATTAAGATGTCTAATATTTTAGCATTATTTTATAGCATTGTTGAAACGCGGAAAACGTTGTATACTATTGTCAGTGTTAGTTTCTCCAAGAGATTTTTTACTAAAAATCACATTAAGTATTATATTAGCAATAGTTTTATTCCGTTGCACATATTTTTTCTTGAATTTTCCTTTTGTGGTTTCAATATTATAACCAAATATACGGAACGATAGTAAGTTCTTTATGTCGTGTGATTAAAACGTTATTGATTTATGTATTGTCGTAAATAAATATATCGGGAAAACTACCGTAAGACGTTAATATAATATAAAATGTAAAATAATCACGTTTTCCTAAAGACCTAAATCTATCTTTCACAATATTTAGAAATTTTGCGAATTGAAATTGATACGATGTGAATAAAAATTATTCTTTCGACGTAATTTTATAACGAACCACGGTGTGGTCATCCATTAGACTTAAGTGTCTCTCGCGGAGTAATTGAAGACGGGACAATTGTTTCGATACAAGAATTTAAACGTTATTTATATTCTTAGACGACATTATATAGTTCAATGATTTTCTAGTAATTGGCACACGCGAAATCCAATTATAAGATTATCTCTTGTATAGTGTTCAGATATCCATTCTAGCTTTTACAAAGTTTCAAAATCGAATATAGATTTTATAGAAGTCATTTTTCGAAATATACCGTTGCTTTCATTGCATATAGATTCAAAATTTATACTGTTTTTGTTCGTTGGCAGAGTTCCCCTGAAATTCTCAAACATATTTTCAAATTTCCAATCAATATGAAAGTTCCCATTTGGAAAATGAATTCATCGTAAATATTTATTATTTACATTTCTGTGATATGATTATGTTTTTTTTTTATTACCATAAAATATTGAGGTGTTTGTAATCCAAAGTAATGGTCAATTCTTAACGACCAAACATGTGGAATGTCTGATGTTAAAGTGTCCAACATGAGTCCAAATGGTTTTTTATTTTCGCTGTCATTGTATAGACGCCACGACACTTGAATTGGAATTTCACTGATATTCCGGACATACAGTCGTTGGTCGGAATTCAACGAATAAAGACTGAATCTTAAAAGTTGTTTAAGACGTTAGATTACTATATGACTACTGTAACAAAACTTTTGTGAAACATTCATATTAAATTATAACTTCATATTGAACGATATTTTCGTTACATTCGTTATATAATTGTGAAATTGAAAAAAATTATTTTTAAAAATTTTCGTTAAAATTAATTAAAAATTTGCGATTTAAATCGACGAATACGAATTTTTCATTACGTAATATTGATATTTTAACGGGAAATAATGTCTATGACTCGTACGTTTATTATATTTGTATATCGACGGTTAACCACACGAAATAACTAAAAAAAGTTATCTTATATTATTGATGAGTTTGCATAGAAACTTAAAATAATCTGTGTAATAAAATTTAACTTTATTATATTCATTTCATTATTTACATACATTTCACTTAATTAACATTTTTTTTATACTAGATAATTTGCGAGTCGTACTGTTTCATTTGTATCTAACCTGTTAACTTGCCTAAAATCTACAAATTACTTTCTGACGTTAACAGAGTTAATATATTATAAAGCGATTAATACAAATTGTAATTATTGTTATTAATTTTTCCATTTATAATATTGTATTGTGAAAAAGGTAACGTTATTTTTGAACTATCGAGGAAAAACTTTTAAGGCATTTAAAATAATCTAATATAAGAGGAATTGAAAAGTGTATTCGAGCTACAATACGATAGTAAAAATAAATGTATTAATCAAATGCATTAATTTCTAAGTATAAGTATACTTAGGAATTAATAATTCATTATAATGTAGTCAAATTGTGAACTGAACCATAAACAAATATATCTAGAAAAGTTAGTAATTATTTCTAACATTCAATTTCAAGTCGTTTTGACTTGTCAACTATTACAAAAAGCACATAATACGTAATTTATACGTTTAATGAAAATATAATTTACACATAAATAGTATATTTTAAACGTCACATGTACAAGTGCGTTTTTGTGGGCGATGACACTTGGCGTTGGTTTTGAAAAAATTGTATTGTCCGAATATTCGATCGATTTTTGTTTAGAAAGTATTTCGAGTAATCAATCGTCGATTTTATTTGTTGTTCGAGTCATGAACAAACTAAATTACGTTATGAAATTTTCGTGACTTACTTGACAGTCGGCGCGTGAACGTGAGTGTTGAAAGGGAATTCAATGGGAAACGTAATGGCTTGGACGATGAGTGGTATGCGGACGGTCGGTAGAATTTCCGTTCCCACGTGTAACTGAACAGACAACACATCCTCGTATTGACCCCAAGTCGTAGCCAACACCCACACGGAGACCTTAAGTTCATCATGTCCGTACAAAACCTCGTCGTCTCTTTCTATCCATATCGAACAGCATTTTTTTGACATCAATTTCGCGCCCTTTTCGGAAGCGTCTACCAAGTGTATAACCGACAAATATGATTATGTTTATATCAAAGATGCGCAAGTTAATGAAAGCAATTCGTTTAAATTGAGTTAGTTACGCTTATGAGAACTATTAAGTTAATCGAAAAGTGCGTCAAATAAAGTACTAAAATTAGGCAGGAAATACGAAGTTATAATATTATAAATATAAACGACATATTTTAAATAAATATATATTATATACATTTTTATAATACTTGCAATAATCTATATTAACTAATTTCAATATAAATACTTGTCTTTAGGGTATTAATTGTATTGGATAATTATGTTTATTAATTGCAAAAAGTCATACTCTGATAGTGCACGTTTAAACTAATTGAATGAATTGTTATCGACAAAATATGGTAACTATTATAAATGAAAAGTGATGTTAAAATTAGTTCTTTACTTTAATTAACTTACAGAAAATAAACATATCGACATCCAATAAAAAACCCAATTTTACGTATATTTTGACGATGCGATTTACGATTATACGTACGCATTTGGAACAGTGGTATTACTAAGATTTGAATTTCAAAAGTGTATATATTAAGAAAGTTGTAAACAGTCAATATTGAAAAATGGTCATACCGAAAAATTGAATTTTTGTCTTATTATATTTTGACCATACATCGAAGATTTGTTTTGTGGTTAAGTTTATAAAACAACTAAAAAAATATATTATTTACGATAAATAATACGTAGTTATATATATATATATTGAAGGTAAAAAAATGCGCTTCCGATTTGTATTTTCCTCGAATTTCTTTAATGATATTGGAATTCTCGAATCGAAATGTGAACTCTGTTGGGAAAATAATTTTACGAAAATACGATTGGGATTTTTAAAATTGAAATATCTTATCTTATACCAAAATACACAATAAATAATTCAATTTCTTAGTAACACGTCGTCTGAATCGTTGGTTGATTTTATTGTAGTCGATTTTTTTATTTGGATTAACTTGATAACAGTTCGATATCATTTTGTATTTAATGGGGATTGTTCATCTTTTAAATTACGGAAATAATTATTGAACTATTCATTAATAAATTTATAATATTAAACGAAATATGATAATAAAGAATTTAAATGAATTTTTCCCAATTAACACGTTTCATTTTAACTAGTAATACTCTTTCTATTTATTTGGTAGTAGTTATTAGATGTTGTTATACCGTAGATAATAATAATAATAATAATAACGCGTGTTGTTAAGGTCACGTGAATTTATTTTTTCACGTATATTTAGTTATTAAAATAATTAATCTTTTATGAAACAAGATCTGTATTTTATTGGTTTTTAGAAAATTAAGATTTTTAAAAAGGTGCATTCTTGATTATGTGTGCCAAGCATAATACAAGAAAGTCGTTAAATTTACTCAATAAATTATTTTAACTTGACTAATGACTAACGAGATCTTTGAAATATTTATTGTTTCGTATATATTGAAAGCATCACGAAACGAATACAATTCCCTAGCTTCGTATAATTATTAATTTTCTTAACAGAAACACATCAATATCGTTGTTACTTCCGTCGGCTTATTGTTTCGAACGCCAGACAAAAAAAATTATGTAACATATTATTGATTTTGCGGTTATTTAAATTGCAGATGGTCGAACAACTAACTAATACTATAATTCATACAAAGACACAATGAACTATCAAAATATTATAATATCATTTATGTACTTTATACACGCATAGTTTAAAGGATATATTAGCAGATATCATGATTGTGCGTCAAATTATTTGTACACAATTTTCGTCTTCACAGTCGGAATAAAATATAGCATAGATGTATTTTTTTTAATACGCTTCACACAAATAATTAAAAAATGGGAAAAGATTTTAAATTCTTCGAAAACGAGAAAACATTTTATATTCTTCGAAAACGTATTACGCAATTATTGCCACTCCTTAAATTATAATAACTTTCACAAATCACCAATGTATTTACATCAATATGTAGTGGAGGAACAATTTTATTTTTGATTAGTTGTCATTTTGTCATTGTTACAACGAAAAGATACTTTTTATATCTTTTGAAATACGTTTACGTGGAAACTGCGGCGAAATTTCCTTTTTAGATTATACAGATTTTTTTCTATATTAGAAAATCATAATCCTTCACCGTTAGTCATTTCTTTTTTTATATGTTCAACAGCTAATTTGACATTTGAGGCCAGGAATGAAAGAAGCGCGTTTTAAATTTTTACTCGATGAATTATTTTTATCTGAACGTTTGAACTCGGGAGATAATAATACGAAAAAAAAGAAATTTAAATGTATTCCTATTATTCCTTTTTGTAAGTGACAAGATAAATGCGATTGTCGTTTAATTAAAAACGTATAAACTTGTTTTGAAAATACGTTTAAAATTGAAATATAAATTATTTTATTGATTTTGAGAGTTTTTTGTTCGGAAATTAAATATAAAATATATTTTATATATATATATATATATATATTAGTGGACGAGCAACCAATAATCTCTTAAAAATAAACATGTACCTAATTATGAGTCATACGTATATATATATATAATACCGAGTGCAGTATTGAAGTTAAAATTCGACGTACGTAAAATATTTTATATTTAAATAAAAAATGTTTTTTAAAATAACCGGGAACGATTGATTTAAAAAAAAGTTTTTGAGTTGCTTTGACGCAATTTAAAATTATTTTAAGAAATTTTCTCGTTTCATATTGTCATATCGATTTTATTTAGACAAATCTCAAACATTTCAGAACCAAAAAACGTATTATTTTTGAAAAAAAAAATTAACATTCTACACATTATTCTACGGTATAAAAGTTTAGTTATTGATATAATTAAAAATTATGTGCGATGACAGATGTTAGGTTCGATCTTTCAAGCAAGTTGGTTTCAAATACACAAAGACTCAAAAGTAAAAATAATGTAAAATAATGTATTTAATAAAATTATAAGCCCATCAATCATCAATATAAAATAATATTTCCTTTGTGACGATATTTATTGGTTCGTACGTTTTTCCTATGTGTTAATTTATTATTTAAATTGTTTCTTTTTTATAGACACTCAATACTTTTGCCGTTTTTCTTCAACTATTCTCGCATTAGAAAATTGCTTTCCTTTCAAAATGTTTTTTATTCACGGGGTTAGAAAAAAATTCCCCATACGGTGCCAAGTTTTAGATCACGGGATGTGAGGGGGGAGAAATTTTCAAATTCGTTTCCAACTTTATGCGTATAATTTCGTGATTTACCTTTTCGAGAGCAAGCATGTCGCGAAAAAATGGGTCATATTTCGATACGTTGAAACGAAGCACGTTAGAAAGTGTTTTAGCCCACTCTTGTTAGCTTTGTACTACATTAGCGATATGCGTTGATCATTTCTTAAATTGTTTCGACATTTTCATCTTTTTGAATGAGGTTGATCTTCCAGCGAAAATTCGCCAATTTTAACATTCTTCTTATTCGTAGTGTATTTCACATTCGCTTCTCGATAAACGTTTCTGAATCGAGTTTTATTTAATGGGGGACAGAACTTTACGTTTGAAGTTTAGCGTGATAGAGTCTCGAAAAAAATTTAACCGCGCGAAAACTAAAACGCTTACGACATCGGCATTTCGTACGCTAATCAAAATAGAAGTTTTCGAGGTCTTCATTTCATAATAAACGTACCGGCATTAAGTATACTAATTACTATTACTACATTTTCAGGGATATAGTTTCGTTTTTTTTTTTGGGCCCATCCGTATTATGTCACAACCGTTACTCACTTTCCATTGTATTCGACGTGGTATTATAATCGTAATAATTCACTTTTGACACGACTCGACAAGGAATTTTCGTAGTGTTCCGAATGGTTATATAGCGTTCCATAGCTAAATACCGAAAGAGTTACAATGGAGAAACCAATTTGTTCACTATCAGCGAATGTCGATAATAGTCGTGCCTGTATTGCATTCGATGTCGATGAACGCCATCGTCGAATGGAGGTAGTCCGAGAGTCGTCGCTGGACCGTGGGTTCTGGGTCGCGTTTCGGATATTTTATTGAACGCCAGTTGGCCGATTCTTGTACGCTTTCCGGTCTGCATAGTTATACAGCAACGTTAATTTTCCGGTTCGCCAATTAGCTTCTAGGTTACGCTCAACGAGCCAAAAAGTTGTGTATCTTTATTCGCGTGCTTATCGAGCTTATTGAATGGTTACGAGCGTAATAGGTCGTAGATAACTAAACGTGAACGAAAAATTGGTTTTTTAATTTTAAATATTGTGGCCCTAGATGAAGTTGGTGGAATACATGTTATTGCAAATCCCACAGTGGAATCGACGTTTATTTGAAAAACCACTACGGTTAATAGTTTACGTTATGAACGAAGTTCTATGTATCGAATGTTTTACGTTTTTAAACGTTTTACTCCGTTTGGGTATTTGGAGTTTTAGGAAATCGTAATGATTTTGGAAAATTTAACAAAACCTAATCACAGCTCGATAGCGCTTCGTGTTTTCGTTTAAAACTTTTTGACTCGTCCGATGTCAGTGCTTGAATCGGAAATATTATAGAGGAATTTATACTAAGTAAAAAATCACGTTTCGCCAAGAAATGTTATTTACAACTGTTTTACATTTATCGACTATTACGTTTTAGACCCGTACAAATAAATTATAAATTTCCTGGTACCAATATTTGGTAAGCAGCATAAAGAGGCACGAGTCTGACAACTTTATTAAAAAATAATTTTCATTATCAACGTTATTAGATTTTTTTTAATTTGCGAGTAGACAGCAATATAAAGCAACGCAATACCATCGATAAAAACGTAAAATTATGGTTGAAAATAACACATTCGATTATTAATTCGTATCGTTCATAGAAATGTAGTGACGGGGCTACGTCTCACTATGGATCTCCCCCACCACACCGGCCGATTCGAGCACTGTCAAACACGAGCGTGTAATTTTTGAATCGTTAAGCTTTACTCGAACTCGTAATCTTGTACATTTTCCGTAGTGTCGAAACTGTCTAAACACGTAATCGTTGACATGGGATAATTGTCTTCGGATTCCAAACACTCGCCAACTATTTGGTAATCTTGTTCGAAACTATAATCGGTCGTCCATTGATTTTCACTGAAAAACGCGGATATAAGATAATATTAAATAAATAAAGTTTTCGGTTATGTATTCGTGTTGACGTTGTTACTATACTAAGTAATTTCAGACGCGTAGACGGATGTTCGGAATGTTGACGAAAAGCGATTTAATACGCGCCACGCTAATAATATGATAACGGGAGTACTAATCGAATTAATGATCGGAACGTGTTCTACATCCCGTTAAATAAAATTCAAACCGAAACCAATAAACGAGTTGGTGGTACTTGTGTTGCCATGTGGTGATGTAGGTCCTATCGAACATGTCGACGTAAGTCACCCTGGCGCTGAATTCGCTCACACGATATTCGAGACTAAGTTGTAACGGCTCGAAAGCGTTACACTGTAAAAAACACGGCACGTGGTATTTGTTCAGATATCCCTGAAAGAACAAATGGAAAATTCCGTCGTCACGCGCCGCGATTAGTTAACATTTGACGTTACGAGGTGTGATCAAAACGAAATGAAAAGAAAAGTACCGCGCAGAAAATAAATCCGCAGGACTGAAATAAACGTCAAATAAAGACAAAAACGTCCCTTTGTCGCGTAGATAAATCGATATTTATTCGTGTTCATCGAAGTCGTGTACGTACTCAGCTGTCACGACGATCCCGTTGAGCGAAAAGTTTTGGGAACGACGAAATGCGGTACGAAAAGTTCGCGAAAAACGTGAACGGAGCAATGAAAATGCGAGAATGTGTACGTACACCGTTTCATAAGGATCGTGTCGAATCAATGTAACCGAAAATGCGCGAAAATTAATTTTATTAATTAATAATGTTAATCCAACATAGAAATTTCGCCTGATCACTAGGCGAGTGTCCGGCTAATTGACGAATGAATCGTCAATTTAGACACCGATTTTCGTCGACGAAAATAAAGGAAACCGATGTCAAATAGTCGACGGCGTTGGAATGATACGGGGAACGAACGCGGTGAATCGAGCGACTCGAAAACGCCCGGGATTTGTTTCGAAAATTGGCAGCGACCAGCGAATAACGTGAATACTATTTGGAAGTATCGACTAGTACTCGGAGAATTGCGTTCGTCATTAAACAGTATAAAGTGCCGGTGTTTCTCGATCACGTCTCGTGCGCGATACGGTGCCTCGAGACCCTTACGCTGGTCGTCGGCGTAACAATAAACTGGAATTCGACGAACGAACTGGCGCGCACCGTCCCGTCGGCGGGCTTAATCGCGCAATCTGCGCCATTAGCGTCCATCGGATGTCCCCACGAGTAGACGAAATCGCAACGCGTATTATTGAGTAGCCGGACGCCACCGAAACTGTGCGACACGCCCCGGTAGACGGGTTCAGCAATGGTAACGGCGTCAACGTTCAACCGTAAATCCGGCAGTCGCGCGTAAGTCACGGCTTGGGTGTGGACGACCGTGTTCGACCCGGCCAACGACCATTCCGTTAATTGACACGAGATGCCAGCCGCCTGAATTCCGACAGATATTGTCGCCGGGGAATAATATTATTAATTCTCCGGTACCGAAATATACATATATATATATATGTCTTTCGAGATTACGAATTAATAGAGAACCGACATCGTGTAGAACGATTGACGCGCTTTCGACCACCGTTCCGGTGGTGGTTCGCTAGATATTTAACAAACACTCCGGAACCGTTTAATTGCTTTACCTTTCGGGCATAATACTAACGAAACATTGCCCACTCGAATGACGAACTACTAAAACTCGTGTTCGCTATTACAGGGATGGGCTTGGTACAACGAATCCTGGAGCAAATTTCTTAAGGTCGCACCCGCTCGAAAAAGGAAAAAAAAACGTCGTTCGTCTAGAATTCACGCGAAATTCGTTCCAATACGTTCGCAAACGTGTCCCGTGTAAAGTAAAATAATTATCGTATTAGCCGGCATTCAGCCAATAAAATTACGCGAACAGTGAAACAATAACGAAAATATTATTACGATATAAATCGCTTTTTATTCACGTCGGGAAATCGATCTTTTCGATTTTTTTTTTCGGTAATGTGTAGAACGACGTGAACGTGAGTTTTGTGAACGAGATACCATCCACGGATGCGATAAGAATTTACTGTTATCTAATTCTAATAAAAATCTAATAAAATAAATAATTCTAGATTTAACTAATTCTTTCTGAAAATACATCAATACGGTACTAGATGGAAATCATTTTTTTTATATAAATTACGTAGGTAGTTATAGGAGCCGAGGTTTTCTTCTCCAGTAATTTTTCTCCTTTAAATATTACTCTCGTTTGAGTTTTTCTTTGAATTAATAATTTATTATTTTTTGCCTCACAGATATATATATATATATGAATTCGAAAATACCATTATTGATTGTATATAGTGTGAACAGCTTTATTTGAACTTTTGAAATTTCGTAAAAATAATCAACACTTCTTTCGAAGTTCTTTTGGGCACGTTCGTATCGAAAAGTAAATTTTTATGTACGTTTATTCCATAATTATTACGATATTCAAGTTATTTAATTGTTGGCTAATTTAAGTTTAATATTATGATTTGATTAAGACCATATTCGATGTCTTGAATATTATGATTAACGAGGGTGCAACTTCATTTAATTTGAAGCGACGTGGTTACAATTATTTAACTAAATTATATGGCAAAAAAGAGTTATTTTCACAACTTTTTCGATCAATGTTTTTCAAATTATTATCCCAAAAATATCTCAAAATAATAAAAGAAATCGTATATATATTTTTTTTCTTCCACTAGCATGTACTAAAACTATTATTAGATAGTACTCTGTTCCAAACCATAATCAATTTCACGGTTACGGTTTTATAAACGTTATCGGTTTATTTCTAGGACAACGGGAAGGATTCCATGGCTTTAAAAGTATTGACTTAAGGAATCCCAGCTGATTCGTTAACGTCATTTGTTATTTTTTGAATTTTATAACGTACGAACTATATCGTAAAAGTAAACGCCCTAAGTATTTATGAGTTCAAGTAGCTGCCATATAAATCCATTTATATTTATCCTCTTAGAAGTCAGCGATTTTGTTCGTGGATTATTTTCGAAATTATAATACGTATATTATATTTCTTGAATAATCGACGGGATTAATTTTGTTTGATATTTTTTGAACTGAAAATATTTCGGTCGTCTAATGTAGTGCTATTCGCTTTTTGGCATTTCTGCACAGAGGCATGCCAAAGTGGGTATGAGGAGGGTATCGTATCCTTTACTCTAAAGAATTTTTTTGTTGACAATTTTATATTATCCGCTACGGAATTATTTGGTTTAATTTAATTCAACATATTCCGAACCTCTTTTAATTTCCGTAGTTTTTCTTTAAGCAAAAAAATAAATAAATAAAGGACGTTAAAAAAACACGTAACATTCCCAATTGAAATATCTTTAGAAATAAAGATATAAATTTGAACGGCGCTTTTAAAAAAAATTTACCGAACAGAAAAATGTGTATTAGAGGTGTTCTACGTGCGACGAACCGAGCGATCGGGCCTAGAAATACTAGAAATTCGAAAACGGCGAAGTCTACTCGGGACCGTCCGGTCCGCGTACGTAAATGACGTAAATTAATCGACCTACTGGCGATCGCAACGGGCGAAAATAAAAATTCGAACGCGCCGTTGGACCAACGCAGCTTACTTCGGTCATAACCGGCGTTGCGAATATCGACGTAGTTTTCACCGCGGTCGCGTTATCGAACTGGCCCGGATACTCCCGTAAATCGGCGAACGAGCCGAGAGCGTGGAACTCGTACAGCCGTCTCCGTACGTGGACCGGCTCATCGGATTTCACCCGGAACTCCACGGCATAGGACGCGCACGCGCCCACGCAGACTGGCCCGAACGGGGCTAGCGCCGGTCGGACCTGTACGTCCGGCGCCCGGTCCACGGTGCCGCGAACGTACGCGACCACCATGCCGGCGACACCGTCCCGGTTTTCCGCCCGGAACTCGAGCGCGGCGCGCAACCGGCCCGGCCATTTGGGAGTGATCCACACGTCCACTTCGGCACGTCCCTCCACTTCGAACGACTCGGGATCCACGCTCATTTCGGGCGCCACCGTCTCGTCGGTGGGCCGTGTCCAAGACACGCGTACCGGGTTCGGTTCCGGGTTGACGAAAGCCACCGTAACGCCGACGCGCGTGCCGGTCCTTGACCAAAACAAGAATCCCTGTCAAAATCGCCATCGACGGCGAATAGTTACGACGAGGCTCGTCGTTTTCGCTCACTTTAATTTGTACCCGTTTAAGTCCACTATTACTGGATCGACACGCAACGATATCCGTTCTTTACCTTTATATTCGGATATCACGTCGACTTCCGCTATTCTTATCGATACCAACTGTACACGCAACAATATATGTATAGATATCGGGGATCGTTACCCGATAATGGAAACGGTCTGTCGTTTTCCGAAAATACTTTTTATTTTCTTTTATTAATTATCGCGTAATTTTTTAAGTTCGCAATGGCGTTTCTGCACAATATTATTGAACCAGGTATGCGAGCAAAAAAAATATTTTACTCCAAGTGGCGTTGTAATTTAAAACGTTTTAAAAATAATATTTTGTCTTACGATATATATATATATATATATATATATATATATATATA
>JAIPRN010002675.1:0-28012 GCA_025469175.1 Geopemphigus sp. TES_GeoC_2020 | reverse complement strand
GAGACAAAAACGATCGCTTACCTGGGCGCCGAACTGCGGACAACGAATACAAAAAAAAACAAACGTTTTCCGCTCGTCTCACACGACTCGCACGCACAATATCCCGTATACTGAACGTTATACAATATGTATTCTATATACCGTCGGGCGTTGCCGTTCGTTTAATTTATTATCAGACCATCGTCACAACTGGTGCAAAAAAAAATTAGAAAAAAAAACAAAAACTAAAAACACAGCACGCAAGGCACTTCGCGTAGCGTCCGCAGCCGGCCGACAAACTCAACTAATGGAGGGCGTCAGGCGTCCGTGGTGGCGACGACGGCGGGGCGTGCGCGCAGACTCGCATTTTGTCGCCGTCACGAACCGTCGACGCGAACCAGTGTCGCCAACACCCCTTCCAACGACCTGTGCCCGATAAATACCGTGTGTCCGTTTCGACAAATTATTATTAGTGCCGCCATATTAACAGTGACGTTTCGTTATTCGCCATCGTCCTTAACGTAGAGTATTAAACGGTCGGGTTTCGTCGATTTTCGATTCGTAAGATTTGGTCAGTGACCATCGCCGGAGTTTCATGGTATAGACGTGTCTTTCTCCATCGATACCCGAATGTTACCTCGTGTAATACGACACCGAATTGATCGTGTTCCGTTTTGGAACGATTTCTGAAGAGTTCGAGCACATAAACGAGACTAAAGGCTTCGAGCAAAACTATAAATGTATTTTGTCGTCGCGTTTTCAATTTCGAACGTTACGCTATTTGTTTATACGGCGTGACGAGTATTTCCATCGTTTACGTCCGATCGAAAATTCGGCTTTTATAAATCGACAAATTAACAGATATCTGCGGGAATAATTTTCGTAACATACGCGAGCACTAGGTAGGTAACTAAAAAACCATAATTTTTTCCCAATTGTCGCAGTCTGGCGCGATTTCGAATAACGACGTTCTATGTACAACTAGTACGCGCATTCTTCAAAACTAGTTGCATATTTAAAAACCTATTAAATCGTGTTCACACGAATTTACGAATTCTTATTTCTTAATTACGTAATTGATCTATTAACAAATGTCAAATATTCGTATTTCATTATTGCGTCTAGCGTTGTTTTGTAAGTTTACGTGTCGTGTAACATAAAAGTGCGACGATATTTTGATGGTTTTAAATAATCGATATCCCAAATTCGAGGCCGTCTTTCAAACATTGATTTATCATTGAGATATTCGAGAACGTTTTAAACGCTAGTAGTCGTAATTATGGGTTATTTTACCTACGGCGGACAGCCCAATTAGGTGTTCATATATTGGAGTGTGGAGTTAACTGTTACAATATGGTTGACATTGTTCCAGCAATTATGGGTCGTTACTTTGTCTAACTATAGAAATATACGTAGAAAGCGACGGTATCTTTCTATAAAAAATGATAAAGTAATCCGAAAGTGTTATACGTTTAGTTATTAGGTGAAATCGAACGACCTATAATGACTTTTCAAGCACAGCGAATGTTGCCGATATCTAGTACCTAATTTGGTATGTAACCGGGGTAGGTCTTAAATACGAAAATTTGTTTAAAAACAGTTCGGTTTTCTCACAACCCTGCTATTCGTTTATTCAACGATGAACGCGTTTATTTCGTATTACCGATACCTACATCGTATTTATGCGTATTTTCTTCGTACTTACTTAATAAACTTAAGATAATATTTGTAAGCAAATTTGTTTTATAAATATAATAAAAGTTATTCGTTTTTATATAGAAATAAAAATATTATTGGGCGAATTCCAAGCAAAATGTAGACGTAATTTGCGCGTAGTAACATAAAAAGAAAAATTATATATTACGCGTGGTTTGGGTGCACGGCTAGCTGTTTATTAATAATCAATCGTCGTACGTCTTATTAAATATAAAACACGCACATACGCCTATATTTGTAATTGTTTTCAAACCGATAAATTTGTACCTAAGTAGAATTTAAAACAAAGTTTAAAATATTAAAATTGAGATTTAAAATTTATTTAAGAGTGGAATATTATGCAATAACCTTTGCGGAAAAATATAATCTTTATATGCGATATATTGATCAAAAACGATTTCAACGATTGGATTTTCGTAATTGCCCACTAATTCGCCATTGTCCCCCATATAAGTGGGTGCGGTTTTAAGACTTGAATCCCGAAAGGTTTTAGTCAAGTTTACATAATAACGGTAATCGTATTCGTCGCCAAAACCTTTTGATATCGAAATATTTCGATTTATTCTTTTAATAAATGCGCGTCTCGACCTAACCGTTGCCAATTATTTTTTTTTAACCAACCTTCTAGTCTACGAAACGACCATACCCGAAATAATTCGAAGAATTAAAAATTTACGTATCACCCAGATACGATTGGAATGTAGAGACTGAAGGTGCACGTCTCTATATTGAATATATATTATATATATATGCGTGTACGTTTCGAAATTAAAACGATAAATCTACGCGCAAATATTATGTGACATTTATTTTTAAACACACTTAGTGTATACGTACGATCGGTGTTTGGGCAATATATATTTTTTAAAAAGAGACGATATTATTTTGTCGATGTTCGCCTAAAAATGGTTGAGTTAGGTAACTCGCGCTACATGCAATAATAATGTTTAGCCTTTGTAGTAGTTTATAACTTCGTGGCGTTACTTATTCACGTTATGGGACGCATTATACTGTATTTATATTCACGTTGAACTCGCGTGCATTTCAGTTGTTATTGTTGGTAAATATTATGATTACCGCGATAATGGAAATTCGTAAATATACTCAAAGGTTATAAACACACGTTTTCTAACAGACATATATGTGTGTGTGTGTATATATATATATATAAAGTAGCGAACTCGTAACAACATTAAACCACGATAATATTATTATGGTTTTTTTACGTAGAATTTTAAGTCAATGGCCTCTGAATATGTGGGGCGTTGTTCTTCACCGGCCGGCTCGTCTAGTGTTGCCAATATATATTACATTTCGACAGATAACAATTTTTACGTTTGTCTCGCGATTATCGCGTATTGATTAATCCAACATACAGACTTGCCTGTAAAATCTATACGTTATTTAGTTTGTACTCGCTTAGTGTTCAAGTCGAATTTTACGAGTCACAATTGATAAATATTAAGTTTTTGAATAAAAAATGTAATCTATCAAATATCGAGCAGCTTTCAGCTATATTACGTTATAAACATATTTTATGTTTCCTTCATTATGCCATTGAATGTAAAAAATGAACGGTATATAGACATGTATGTACGTATTTTCTTCATAATGAAAAACGTTAATTTGTGAATTTTCTATTATGAATTTTAAAACTATCGCGTTTTACTTATGTAATATATAATTGTTCCTAAATATTAAGCGCTAATAAAACAAAAATATCACTTTATGGTTGTGGGATACTTTAGATTATATTAGTTAACGATTGTTGTATTAGAATATTGTATCGTTGGATTAATCTTATCTTTAAGTATAAAGTTTTACCCGAATTCACATTATTTCTATAATAAGAAATCCAAAATAATGTTGTTGTTCAATCAAAAATGACTTCTTATTAAATTTTAACAGTTTTTAAAGTCAAATTTGAGTATTTATAGAATATATTACATAGCGTTTTTATTAAACGTGCGACTATTTTTGTATTCTAACTAATAACTAATTAATAGTTTAATATAATGCGTTATATTATTTAAAAAAATATTAATAATTAAAAATTTAACCGCGATAATGATTATATACCTATATTGTTTCATTGACAACCACATATGAAGATTGAACCACATTGCGAAGATGAACGGATATCAGATTTAGAAAGAAATATTCGTTTTTCAATTTGTAGATTGTTAATTTAATTAATTTACGGTTTATAAATGTGGCTAGACGTTGTGAAACGTACATATTATTTCGATATATTTTCGTTAAATAAAAAATTGACGTGCTTGATATATCTGAAATATATTATCCTAAAATTTGAAAATTTTTTTAAAAATAAAATATTAAACTAATGACGTTAAATTCACAGTTATTAACAATAAAATTAATAATTGTTGAGCTATATTAATGTAATATTGGAAGTTAAAAAAATAACAATAAAATAACGAGACGAGAAATTTAAATCTTTGTATGGCTACAATTATTATAGAATAATAGAATAATATTTATATATTTATTTAACGGTATATGATTCTAAAATACGTACAACTAGATAACTATTGTAACTTCGCTCGAAAAATAAACGTTAATATTTTCAGTTTAAAATTATTACTTACTACATATACTTCTTAAATATATATGTATGTATGAAACGTTTAGGATACGTGTTGGCGTAACCTATTGAACAAAGAAATAACGTTAGAGGAGAAATTTGTACAGAGAGTATATGTATATATATGAGTGATATGTGTAATCACGTACTACATGTATTTCGATTCGTATAATTTATAATATACGTTACGTTTTTAAATTGCTCCAGTTTATAACAATTTATACGTTAAATTTTATTATTTATGTATTAGGTTTTTATTATTTTTATTTAGACTAATTAAATTAATTATTCGTGTTCGAGGCAATCCCGTTAAATATGTTTTATATTTTGTTGTTTATGAAGATTATATTTAATATTTATGAACCTTCTACTGGTTTCCGCTTATAATATGTATGCAATACAGTTTCGTCAAAACAACACGAAATTTTTGTTCGAATAATTCGTATATATATATGAACTCTTAGAAGTATTTTTTTTTATATCCCCGCCATCACGTTATAATAACGGAAATGTTTATGTGCACCTATGAAGAGAGCTCATGTTTTTATGCTAATCACACGAGAAGAAATGGGAAGTGGCTATGGTTCGGATGTTTCGATGAGTCAGTGTAGTCCTGGTGAAAGCATTGATACGACGTCGTTTGGTCAATATGACCGACAGACGAATCTTGGCCGTACTTTTTACGTTGTGTACACTTGGAGTCCCGAGGAACTTAGCCGCATCCAAAAATGTCCCAAAATGGAAAAAACAGGTAAACAAAAATCAACCGTCATAATTAAATTTATTATCGATCCGGAAAAAGTTTACATAGGTATATATACATATATATAATTAATATATCGAGGCTTACAAAAAATAAAAACTGTCGTTTTTATTTTGCTTTTGGTTTTCTTATATAATAGTTAAAAATGTAAATCGTGAACTCTTGCGAACACACCGTTTCGAAGGTCGTATTTATTATATTATATATAAGCATACATATATATTGCGGCGAAGGTCATTTCAACGTCGTTTTCGAAGATATCGTTTTAAACGAAAATCAATAATTTCGTATTTTCGAACAAAATAATATGGGTATACAATACCAAGTATAAATAATACCGTGACTTTCTAATTATGATTTTCGCCGGTCACGTCGCGATATTGTGGCTAAGTCCGTGATCAGATCTAGTAGCCTAGTGACCCACTATATATATATATATATATATATAGTGTACATGTGCTCGTAAACAAGGATGTATTGAACAGTGTCGATTTATATATTCAAACACGTATGTGTATTAGAACGCTCAAGTTTCGTGCAACGCCAACACTCGACAGCCTACATACGATTAACTAAACAGATTGTTTCAAAAAATAAAATAAGAAATGGCGTAAACTTTAGTGAACATTTTTCGTAATTCGTTGTGAAATATTAGGTTTAGACAATGAAATTAAATCTAACGCAAATAAAGTACAAACGTTAAGTTTTAAAAAAATACTTTTAATTATATTATAATATATAATTAATTAATAATAATAATATAAATTGTCGTCTTTAAAACGCGATTTCAATATATATTGTATTATTTGAATGACGGTTCTATAATAGAAATTACGAAAAATAATAAATAACTAAATAAGTACCTCCGTTTCGTTTTGATAATTATACATACCAACAAGTGTCTTATATGTTTATAGGTGATAAAAAAAACTTGACAGGTAACTCTTTTTAACTGTTGTAGTAAACGAAGGAGGAATATACGGACGTTTAACAGTAAAATTATTGCCGGGGTTAACTGTATAATAATAACTGCGCAGACGTATATACGAGTAAATTAACAGTTATATCTACTTTGCATATTAATACTAGTACATATATGAGATAGTTACCTATATTTATTGTCGTTTCGAGAATTTATAACTAGATGTTGTTTTTATTTTTCCAAAAAAAAAAAACGTCATTCTTTATCAAGTAATCTGAAATAGCTAATATATAGAAATTTGACGTTGATTAATTCGTTTAATTTCTAAGATCGTAAATTCTGGAATAAAAATTAAAAATTAACCTAATTAAAAACGAACGAGTATTTAATCGATAAAATGCGGGTCAAACGTACGGGTTTTAAGATATTAATTAAACCATTTTTTCGAACGTTTAAAAATTAAATTTAAATTTCTAAAGGAATAAGTCGGTAACATATTATATACGTATTGGTATCCGAGTGAAGTATTTCCAAAATATACAATAATTTTAGCATTGTACAGACGTGATCTGTCGTCAGAAATATCCTTACATAAGTTGTTTATTACTTTTATGTAGAATCCCCGTAGTTTTATGGCAAAAAGCAAAATATCATGCGTCGATTGGACTTAATGCCACGGTTATTCCAAGAATATTTCTTCGAGACGGGTATGCACGCGAATCTGTCTTATTCTCGGAACCACAAAGTAGTGATCGCCTAAAGATTAAATTATATATCATACACCATTATACTCTATATGTTTATATATTTTAAAATTGAAAAAAATTATTATTTGATTGTCAGGGAACGAAAATACAAATTTAGCGCGCAAATTAACAAATAAGGTTACACGTTTTTTTGGAGGTAATAAAATTGTTCGACGAACCACGGGAAGCGGAATGTCTCGACAAAACGAATTACTTATTACGTACGAACGTTTTCTATTTGTAAATAGGCTTGCGAGGCGCCGGCGACGCAGAACGACTCGAGTCATTACGTGTGCGACGATAACGGCGACATGAAATGTCTGCCCGGATGGATTGGGGACCTTTGCGATGTACCGATTTGCAAAAAAGGCTGCGATCCGGTTCAGGGTTACTGCAAGCGACCGAACGAATGCCGTTGCAAATTAGGTGAGCTGCGCGCGTAGGGTATCCGAAACGGAGGTAGTTGTTAATTTTTTGCCTGGTTATTATTATTTAATGTTTTATAGGTTTTTACGGCGAGATGTGCAACAAGTGTATCGCTTTGCCTGGCTGTCAACACGGTTACTGTAACAACAGTTTCGAATGCAAGTGCCTAGAGGGCTGGGATGGCATATTCTGTTCAGAACGTAATGACGATTTTTTTATTAAAAGTAATGAAAAGCGAGGAACGGCGCATTATAATCGTTTAAGAGGACGTTAGCGCATCGCTTGTCGTCTTCGCCGTTGACTCCGCGCAGCATGGAAATGACACACGTTTCTACGAGGCCCTGTGCGATATTTCATTCTCGTTTAGAAACAATTCGAAAGAATAATATTGTCGAAAACCGCTTTGTTGGGGGTTTTTTTTTTACTAACTCGTCGTATCGAACTTCGAAAAATGTACGTATACGTATATTTTTTTCTTAAAACTTGACTTCGTCAAATCGGTAGTATTTGTAAGTACCGACATAACCACGCCAAAACCGCGACAATATTACATTTCCTTAATGTTCACAATGTACCACCGGCGATTTCATTCTAAAACTACAGCAACTCGCCCTTCGCGAACAGCCGTTAATAACCATTTTACCTAAACGCGTGATTCCCAAATTGCGCCGCGTGCGTGAGAGACAGATATAGCAAATAATGCACCCACATCCTCTTGAATAATTCGTTAATTGTTTTATTTATGGGCTACACGCTACGTTACAGCGATCTGTCATGAAGACTGCCATCCGAGTAAAGGATATTGTGATTGGCCGGGAGAGTGCAGGTAATAATATCGATTTTGGAAATGTAATCATATTCCGATGTGGGAATAAATTATAATATACACTATGTATTATTTAAGTACATAGTTTAAATTTTGAAGTATCGAAAAAAATTGTTACCTCAATGAAAATTACTATACAGTAAAACTTAACGAGTAGGAACGAAAAAAATTCGTAACATATTCGTGGCGTTCATATCGGTCGTTATATATGTCACATTCTCTCAGAAGAATGTTACGTAGTGTTAACGAATATATATTTTATTCGGATCGTGAAAACACATTCGAGGCACATAATTATAGAAATATTCTAAGGCCGTATAAGCTATATACTTATCTAAATGATTATATATCGTATTAATATATTTGATACGTTCTTAATATTATATATCATTTTTCACGAAAAATTTGTTATGATATTACGATTATAAATTGTACATCACGATTACTATAATAACAGAAGTTATAACAACATTTTCAAAAGAAGTAATTTAAAATCTGTACTTTCTCAACGTTAAATTTTAAATCGTTTCCAACATTTTTTAATAGTTTGTCGAAATCGATAATATTATAAAATGAAAAAATACGTCATATGCACATATATATAAAATATATATTTTATTAAAAAAAAAAAAAACAAAAATTGTTTTATTATCGCGTGTGTCCGTTGAAACGACGCAGATGCCGTTTAGGTTGGACCGGTGATCTTTGTAAAGAATGTCAGCCGTTACCAGGATGCATGCACGGGACGTGTTCTAAACCTTTAGAATGCAAATGTGAAAAGGGATGGCAAGGAATCTTGTGCCAGATACGTAAGTGTGATGATACAAATAATCCGTTGGACGTACGAAATACATTTTAAACGTATTTCGTTTACAGCCGTGTGTTCCGAAGGATGTCACCGAGAACGAGGATATTGTCGTAAGCCGAACGAGTGCAGGTATAGTAATAATAATAATAATAATAATACGTGTACCGTCGGTTACTAAATATACTTAGCATTTAGATCGCGTACTACACTGTACGATGAACGTTTATATTACCTATAAGTTAACGACCGTACATAGGTGTAAGGTTGGCTGGAGCGGCAAAAATTGTACTCAGTGTTTTCCTTATCCGGGATGCGTTCACGGAACGTGCAATCGGCCGTGGGAATGTAACTGCAAGCCCGGCTGGGGTGGTATGCTCTGCGACCAAGGTAAAACTGTAGGTTTTCGGAAACGAATCGCCGGTGATCGGTGGTTCGGAACGACGAAAATACGACAACGTCGACGACACGACAACATTTTTATTACGTGTATTTCGTTTTTAGAGCTGAAATACTGCGAAACCAACAACGTGACGTGTCAAAACGGAGCCACTTGCGTGAGCTTGCCGGAAGAAGACGGAAATTACAGATGCCTTTGCGCGGACGGATACATTGGGCGAAACTGCGAAGTGGACAAGAAGAAGGTAAATACGAACGGTTTTCGGGCAATAGTCTAGAAATACGATCACGAAATTATTTACTGGCCGTTCGGAAAGTCAGTACTTACGATAAAAAGTGACGGTGTTTTTTCGTTTTTCTAATAAAATTAACGCGTACGTTGGATTATTAATTATAATACCGCGTATACCGTGCGTATCGTTGAAAATGCTTTTACATTTACGTAATATTATTTCATCGTGTATTCGTTGTTTTCATCTCGTTTTGTTTCGTACGTATTTAAAATAATTGGTTTTTTCCCGTAGGTCGAAATCGTAGGATTGGTACCGCCTAGGCCTAGTTTAATGTTACTAAAGTCGACGACGACCGCTCCCTTGTCGGCGTCCGAAGATCTGCTATTGGAAGGCGACGACGAATACGAAGAAGAAATGACCACGAAACCGGTTAATTCTACAATAACATCGTCGGCGATCGAAAATGAATTTTTAAACGAAACGATTTAAGAAGCTACGGTGCCGACACAGTCGCCTTCTTCAATCGGGTAACGACGATTTTCAAACGATTATTCATTCGCCTCCAGACGGATTTTTAAATTATTTGTATAATTTATTTATTTATTTATTACAACGATTTTTGTACTGATACGACTAGTGTAAAACATAATATATGACAATAGATTTATACGCTTGTAGTGTTTATTATCGTCACGACCCACGCGATTTTACGAATATCCGTCATTCTCCTTTGGCTCGACGTGTCCGTATATGTGCACACGTTTAAAATTAAGCCGATCCCATACCACTTGTGGTGAATGGTAATTGTGGCGCAAAAAGCGCAAAGATCCCGAACACTTCGATCAAATCGATGGGCAAAGTTGTTGTTAGTTGCCAAGTAAATCCCACCCAACTCGGCCCGCGGACGACGAATATTTATGGAATAAACCACGCGTGGGATCGATTTCGCGTTCGTAAATGATTTATCATTGCTATTATTATTATTAGTATTCCTACATTATTGCGTACGATTTTTTTAACTATTAGCTATCATAATATAACATGCGCTGAATACTTGATTAAGTTACAGACAATATTTTTAACTCGATATTAAAATATACGCGTAATTTTGGCCAATTATACCGGTTCGTTCGTTATGTTTCTGTATTTTAAAACTAGTATATATTAATCAAAAATACTTTTGTAATTGAGCGGATTATTGTTACCATAATAATTCGAAAATTCTATGGACGATATTTTTTATTATTTCCAATAATAACTTGAAAGGGCGGGAAATTTGAAAATTTTAAAAATAAAAAACGATTCGTTTCAATATTGATCCGTATATAATGTAATATCGTTCGTTAAAATCCAGTTATATAAATTTACTATCGTTTCTTCGCGGTTAGATGATCTCGGTTTTACGTATTGTGTAAAGTAAATATACTTAAATTCGATTTCAACAATAATTGGTATATGTAAACACGTTTTTAGTTTTATGAAATGTCACATACGCAGACATATAGAACGTTAAAAATTAATAAGTTTTAGAAATCGATATTATGCTATATATAAAAGTAAATGTGGTATATGATATGATCTTTGAAAAGGAAAAAATATGGCTTCTGAAGTCGCATAAGTTTTACGTTTCTAAAAAGTAGATAGATCGCAGAGAGCTTTCAGTTTTAAACTATATGTGTACGGGTAATTATACGATATTTTCAATCGAAATTATGGTTTTAGATCAAATTTTAGTATCTACAAAATAATAATTTTAAACGACTGACACGAAATTCGTATAAAAAAATCGCACGACGGAAAACATGACATCCACATTAGTATTTTTCGTCAACGGTAAAAAGGTACGTAAGCGAATAATTATCGATAATCGTTTCTACGTAAAATTTAATATTTTTAAAAAAGTCAAAGCCAAACATTACGCCACCAATCACATGGATAAAGAGATATATCTAAATGGTTATATAAAATTTTTAATTTCGACTTAATAAAATGACTGACGAATGTAAAAAAAAAATTGTTTTTAAAGTAAAAATAATACATAACGCTAAAATCGAACTAATATTATAGCGTTTGTCGTCGCTTATTAGTCCGCTGTTATTAATACACCACGTACGTTTAACTAAAGGTGGTCGAAACAAAAGCCGATCCGCGTTGGACTCTACTCTATTATTTGAGAAACAAATGTATCCTTTTGATTGACGGGTTAAAAAACAATTCTCAACACGACGTGTCCGACTATACGTGTAAAACGAAGACGAATAATAAAGTCGACTAAAGATTCCTGAACTCCTATATTGTCGTTGTATACGCACAGTAAGTTTGTGCGGAACAAAATTGGGATGCGCCGAAGGAGGATGCGGAGCTTGTACTGTAATGGTTTCGAAATATAATCGGATGAAAAAATCACCAATGTATCCTTTGATCGTAATACGGACAAATCACGCCCGATAATATTTAATATAATATTATATAATAATATTATTTAATAATTTAATACGCGTAAAAAAACTACGAAATACGCGTGCCACAAAAAATACGGTCGAAAACGACTTAATATTTCTTATAAACATTTTTAGCCCGTTTCTTAGTGGTCAATTTACGTTAGATCAAGTACTAAAAAGGGGAAGAAATAACGCACGATTCGGTTTTAAAAATCGCGTAAACATATTACGAAATATCTGAGAATTTAAAGGTATATCCGCCGTGTTTGTAGTAAATATTTTTAATTTCTTTTATTTCCCTCGCGAAATTCGTCGAAAAATATTTCGACAAAATGTTGCGACAACTTGGGGGATTCGCTAGAATTTAAGTTAAAGTACGAAAACTAAAAACGATTTAAAAATATACGCGTTTCGCGCGAACAAAAATTTAAAGCGTTGTATCACGCATTTACGTTTGCGTAATAAATCGTGTACGAACCCTGAAATGTACAAAGACGGCAAAGATTCTTAAATTGACTTTCGTGTAGACACATGTCCGTCAACGCGTGTTTATGTCCAGTGGTCAGTGTGCACGGGTGCGCTATAATAACCGTCGAAGGTATCGGCAACACCAAAACGAGATTGCATCCCGTACAAGAACGAATAGCGAAAAATCACGGGTCACAGTGCGGTTTCTGTACACCCGGTATCGTGATGTCGGTGTACGCCATGCTCAGGTCGTTGGGGAAACCACCCGACGAAAAACATTTGGAAATCGCGTTGCAAGGTGCGTGCGCGCACTGTGTATTTTAAACGCAATTTGCACGGAACGGTGTAACCGTATGGTTGTAAACTTGCATTTGTACGTCGAAACATATTCAGTTTCCGAAACTTTCGATTCGCGTTTTTTATATTTTTCGGGGTTTTATTTTCTCAAACATTTTCGTTGCATTTTGTCAAACGTACATTTTCCGGTTTTTAAAAATATTTTCCACGGGCCGTTTGACTGTCGAACGTTTAAGAATAGTTTTATTCTCGAATGCTTAAAGGCTTCGATAGCGGAAACGCTAATTATTTCGGTAATTTTTAATCGGTTAGTTAATTATTTTCACGGAATGTCACATATAAATTAAAAGGTTCGTCGAAATACGTAAATAATTCGTTAAACTTTCGAAACGTCGCTTTGAATTTACGGTCCTAATCGTAACGCACGGATCTTCGTTAATGTTACGTTTATCGTCGTTTTTATCGCAGGAAACCTGTGTAGGTGTACGGGTTATAGGCCAATTTTAGAGGGATTGATGACGTTGACCGTTCATGAAGAAATCTCTTCCGACGGTTGTCCAATGGGAAATAAATGTTGCATGAATACCGGAGGTAGTAACGTCGACGATACTATTGCGTCGGTTTCGTCCAATTTCTCACCGTACGACCCGTCTCAAGAACCAATATTTCCCCCTGAACTTATCGTGAGAAATATACGTCTTATCCATAGAGTAGTCATATTTTCCGTACTATAAAATTGAAACCGTTTGCGTAGCTTACGAAAGAATACGACGAAGATTATTTGATATTCAGAGGCGAGAACACTACGTGGTACAGGCCCACGTCGCTTCTGCAGCTACTGGAACTCAAATCTGAGTATCCCGACGCTCGAATCGTCGTCGGAAACACCGAAATCGGTAAAATATATACCGTACATAATTAATTACGATGGAAATCGATTGACCTTAACGGAAAGTACAGGAGTCGAAGTAAAATTCAAAGATTGTCGATATCCTGTGATGATACAACCCAACAAGGTGTCGGAGTTGAACGTTGTTAAAAAGTGTGTTAATGGATTAATCGTCGGAGCCGCAGTGACCATCGACCGATTGGAAAATGAACTGAAAAAACTGATCGACACCGTGTTAGGTATTTCGTGTTTACCGCGCAATTTTAATTAATAATTACGGACAAACGGTTTTAGACTAGAATTTCTAATTTGTCAGATTACAAAATTCAAGTCGTAAAATCGATTTTGGAGATGATACCGTGGTTTGCTAGTAAACAGATTCGCAACGTTGCCGTACGTAGTTTTCGACGAAAATAATCGATCGATTAGCACTTATCAAACGACCGGTTTTGTAATAAAAATAAATTGTTTGCCCGTAGTGTATAGCCGGAAACATCGTAACCGGAAGTCCTATATCGGATTTGAATCCTATATTTTTAGCAGCTCGTTGTCGGTTAAAAGTGCAAAGTAAACGTAAATAGACATAGACAATTTGTTTTCTAAATACGCCGAAATTTCGTAATTATTAATTTTAACAACGACGCGTTTAAATTTGTAGGAAACGGAACGAGATTGCTGAAAATGGACGGTACGTTTTTTACGGGTTATCGGAAAAATTCTCTGTATCCAGACGAAGTCGTAATCGATTTATTCGTGCCGTTCACCGAAAAGGTAAATGTTCGGAGCTACATGAATTGAACACGATCGTGCGGGTAACATTTTGAAAATTAACGTTTTGCAGAACGCGTTTTTCAAATCGATCAAACTGGCGAGGAGAAAAGAAGATGACATAGCCTTGGTGAACGCTGCGTTCTACATAAAGATGGCGGATAATGGTAATGTCGTGACCGACGCGGAGTTGGTTTTTGGCGGGATGTCGGCTACTGCGGTCATTGCTCAAAAAACGAAATCGTTAATAATTAACAGCGAATGGACGGAAGCCATGTTGGATGGCGCGTATTTAGAATTGCTTAAAGATTTGCCGCTGGCGTCCAATGCCCCCGGTGGAATGGTTACTTATCGCAAAACCCTCGCTCTAAGGTAAGAATTTAATAATATCATATGTCGTGCGATCAAATTCGTTCTTGTGGTTGGTGTGTAATTTGAGACGTTATTTTTATTTTTCCAACAAGCCAACGCCTCGACACAACGAACATTATTAACGCTTATTAATACCGAAACAAATAAATAATAATAACGATAGTCCGTTATTAATTGCGAAAGATGCAGAGAAAAATATTAGGCTCGAAGTTATCATAAGACGCGGTGATAGTAACTTAGTCAATCGTAGTAGAAAATAGCTATAGAGCGAGAAATAAGGGTTCAATTTAAGCTAGATAGATTGAAAATTTGGACGACAAGAAGAGTATGGAGAACGTGGGATTTTGAGAGTGCAAAAGACGCAGTGAGAAAGGAAACACGTACCGATTAACTTTTTTCGATATCGTGAAACAATATTGTGGTAGAAAAGACCACTAAATCCGTTCTACTTTTAGAGGATTTTCACAATTGAAAGTTTACGTTAGACTAATCTTTTTTTTTGTTTAGTTTGTTTTTTAAATTCTACCGTTATGTATGTAAACAAAAATCTATTTCGGAAACGACAAACGGAGAAAATTTCAACGACAATGATTTTAACGACATTGCGTGTACTTCGAAAAATTTCGCTCAATATTATCGAATCGTTCCGAATTCAGAAAATCCTGACGACGCGGTCGGTAGACCATTGGTACACAAGTCGGCTGTGCAACAAACTACAGGTAAGTAATGAATATATATAACGAATGAATAAAGATAAATTATATCGACACGTATGATAATAAGAAACGATTTTTACGGTAAGACGTCGTACTCGATATATTTTTTATTTATTTATTACATTATTATACGGGACGAGTCCTTTTCAACATGCAGCGCCTAATCCTAAGTTATAAATCATGAATGTCAATCATTAAGACGTAACCTGTAAATGATGGAGTAAAAAATTTGAATTAAAAAAACAGTTACAGAATAAATTAGTATGCGCGAAATTGAATAAAGTGGTTGATTGTATCTTTTTAATTTTCGCGATAAATTAATTCGCGAAGTGCATAAGAAATTGAGTTAGAGAGGAAAGGAAGAGTGTACCGTGCGCGATACGCATAAAACGGGGAGGTAGATAAATGTTTAAGAAAATTAGTGGTTGAGCGAACAGCGTGAAAAGAGACGAGACTAGTTGTATTCTTATTTGAAAAAGTGTCGTTTTTCGTTCACCCTAGGCGAAGCGGTTTATTGTGATGACGTACCCTGTCATGCGGACGAACTTTATTTGGCCGTTAAAACGTCCACCTACGCGCACGCTAAAATTACGGAAGTAGATTATAGCGACGCTCTGTCGTATCCTGGCGTGGTGATCATAATCGACGAAAAAGATTTACCGGGAAATCGAAACATGGTCGGTGTGACGTCCGTAAAAGACGACTACGTATTCGCTAGAGAAAAGGTCTCTATATCGTAACAATTCGTTTTTTGAAACATTTTGTCGATCAGGATCAATGTGTCCGTTTCGTACTGCAGGTGATGAATTTCGGGCAAATAATCTGCGGGTTAGTGGCCGTGGATCCAATGACCGCACAGGACGCGATTAAACTAATCCGCGTTCGGTACGAAGAACTCAAACCGATAATCACTATTGAGGTTCGTGAAAAATACCGGAGGAAAGTGTATATGTACACATTCCTCCGGGTTTTTTCGAAATTCATTCGGGTCGAAATTTTACGAAACGTGTTTTGGCGCGTCATGCGAAACATTTTACGTTATTTCGATCGTTCATGCAGGATGCAATTGAAAACGAATCGTTCTACGACGGACTGTGTTCTCACTGGGAACGAGGGAATGTAGATCGAGCGTTTAATGAATCGGATCACTCGATAAGCGGTACTCTGAGAACCGGTGGACAAGATCATTTTTATTTAGAAACGCAATGTTGTATAGCGATACCGGTAAACGAACATGACGAGATCGAAATAATAAGTTCGACGCAATCGCCGAGCGATTTACAGGTACGCACGTGCGCTACGTACGTGCGAATTGTTTGAATTCAATTTTATTTTCAAATTGTCATTCGCTTTAAATATGATTGGAGCTTGGACGTTATGGCGATTTAAAAAAAAGTATAGAAATTAATCGCGGTATTGTATTAAAAATCAAAAACCACAACATTTTGCCCGATCTTATTTATCGAAAGTCTAAAAATGTCCGAACGAACTACATTTGTCGTGTATTCTCGTATTTATTACCGACATTATTTTACACATTATCATTCTCCTATCGATATTTTGAATTTTCATAGAGCGCCGTTCAACAAGTATTAAAATCATCGAAAACGTTGAAAAATATCAAAAAAATTATATTGTAAACGCGAAACCGCGATGGAATTGAATTAAGTAGCAAAAATTTCGTGAAAAAAATTTCGTTAAAAATATGTAGGTCCGTGTTTGCTTAGCTTACTTAGCAACAGATTCATACAGTAGACAAAATGTTGTGAATGTAACAACATCCGAGTCCTCGTACGCAATATTTGTAATATTTCGTGAGCAGGAATGCGTGGCACATTGTTTGGACGTACCGGCGAACCGCGTGGTTTGTAAAACGAAACGGATCGGTGGTGGTTTCGGCGGCAAAGAAACGAAAGCGTACGTTGTAGCTGTGCCATGTGCTGTAGCCGCTACAAAGTAACAATACTAAACAATCACGTTGAGAAATCGTATAAAAATATCGCGGAGATTTTTTCGAAAAAAAATAATACGTTCGTTTTTTTCGTCTCGCAGAACGGGGAAACCGGTCAGATGCATGCTGGACAGACACGAAGACATGGTCATCACGGGCGGTAGAAATCCGTTTTTGTTCCGTTATCGGGTGGGCTTTGACGACGACGGGAAGATACGGGTTTTGGACGTATCCGTTTACAACAACGCTGGCAGTTCCAGGGATTTGTCCGCCGGAGTAAACGCACGGTTTAATATTATATCGTGGACCATTTACGCGCGAAATCGCGAGTACCGCGAAATCGTTTTTGTTAATCGCAACCGTCGTCCTATAATATTCGTGTTCGGCGTGAAGCGCAATTTTTAGTTTAACGACGATTAATTGAACGAAGTGTCGTATAAAACCTTGTCGTTCCGGCGAGCCTCCTATATTGTTGTTATTAGTTAAGTCGCGATCTTCAGCGTGGCGGTTGTTCTTTCGTTGCTCTAACCCCTAACCCGTCCACCCAACCAATGCGACAGATTAGCGAAAACCCACCTAATCTCCCGTTCGTTTTGTTTACTTAGACAATGGAACGGTGTACCAGTCACATAACAAACACGTATCACGTGCCCAACGTCAGAGTGTCGGGGTACTTGTGCGCTACGAATTTACCGTCTAACACGGCTTTTCGTGGATTCGGCGCGCCACAAGCTATGTTCTTCATGGAGTCAGTCATCAACCGTATATCCAAGGAGTTGCGCATGGACCCGAACGCGGTGAGGGCGAATAATTTCCTCGCCAACGGCCAAACGACCATCTACAATCAGTCGATATCCGATTTTACCGTCGGGGATTGTTGGTACGAAGTGTTGGCTCGGTCGGAGTACACCGCAAAGCGCGACGAAATTGCACGATTCAACGGGTACGTTTCACCGCCACGAATACATATAATACATATATATATTTATATATAAACGATTTTCACGCGAATCCTGCTGGAAAGACAACCGTTTATCCGTCGTGTATAATTTTGGAATTTACGATTTTTCGTGCACGGGGGTGGCTAATGCGAACCCCGTCCGTATTATTTTTGCGTAAAAATGTAAATGTTTTAATCGAAACGCAGGCGGTATAACATTAAGTTTATTATTACGATATGAATGAGTTAAAACTGAAAAGAACCACGGTAGATCGATTATATGATGGTGGAGGAAATGTTTAGAAAAACACCGGTAAGTCTATAGTTAAATATTGGGTTTCACGATGTATTCTTCTTCCGGAAGTCAATATTCGATCTTGAGGTTTATTACAACGTGACGGTGAAATCGCCGAAATCTTTTAGACCCTAAGAAGGTACGAAGAGTCCCCCTCTCTTTTCCACCCCTAGTTCGTCGTATTACAGCGACTTGCACCAATAGAATTCGATACGACCCGTATACACATCAACAAACTATTCGTAAGAACTGTAGCGTAGACGATCCCTACAAGGATTAACTTCACATTTTTGTTCAAAGTAAACATCTTCGTATTTACATTGTTGCGTACGAATACCGTCCGGCGGTGTTATTGCAGAGCCAACAGATGGAAAAAACGCGGGATCGCGGCCGTGCCGACTATGTACGGCATAGCGTTCGCAGGCGGGTCGGCGGCGTTCATGAATCAGGCCGGCGCTTTGGTGCTCGTTTACCTGGACGGTACCGTGCTGTTGGCGCACGGTGGTGTCGAGATGGGCCAAGGGTTGCACACCAAGATGATTCAAGTGGTCAGCGGAGGACTGGGAGTGCCCGCGGATCTCGTACACGTTAGGGAAACGAGCACGGACAAAGTGGCTAACGCATCACCGACGGCAGGCAGTTTTAGTTCGGATCTCAATGGGATGGCCGTTCTCGTGAGCGACTTCAAAATATTTACGGGCCGACCGCGAGAATAGTTCGTTTTCGTACCATTCTTGGTCAACACACGCGACGGAGCTTCATTATTTTTATAATGGGAAGTGTAGACGGACGAATACTTCTTACTTTTTTTTTTAAAAATATCTGGATATCGTTTTTCTAAGTTTTCTAAATAGAAAGCCGACGTTAAAAATATTATCACATCTAAACGAAATGCTTTGTAAATTCTGATCCGTGTTTTAGTTAACCTTAAGTCTCTTGTTCGATTATTTATGCCAGACTGACTTGTTTAGGAGTATTGGATTATGAAGGGATAAAAAAAATGAAGACGAACTAATTGTTTAACACTAAATGAACAAATCCGTGGTCGTTCATATATAATCATTTCAACGGATTTCAAAACGTAAAGTGCAACGCTTAAATAATACACGGATAAAAAGTGAAAATAAAAAATTATTCGATCAAAAACGAGAAGGATTGCGTCGTATTATTATTACTATTATTACTTTCTCGTACACGCGAATAGAATAGTAGTTGTGCGTATTATACGTCCGTTGACCAAGGAATTCCTCGACGGGTGCTGATCTCGTACTCGGTCTATACAGTCGTGTTGGTGGACACTGTACGTGGACAATCACTTTTTTCAGAATGCTTGCGAGATCATTAACAAACGTTTAGAGCCGATTAAAAAGAAAAATCCGACGGGCTCGTGGGCCGAATGGGTGAAAACGGCGTATTTTAACAAAGTGAGCTTGTGCGCTTCAGGATTCTACGCGTGAGTATATCATTTATCGTTTTTTTAAAATTCTGTCAATTACTCCGGTATATCGTTACAAAATTATTAAAAATACGTTTAAATAGAATATTTATATACGTACATATCATATATATTATCGTTATATTTTATCATATCACGTTATCGTATTATATACATTTTAACGTGTGTATAAATACACACACATTTTGTTTTTCGTGATTCGTCTTTATAATTGTTTTACCCTGTATAACAATCGTTGAACATTATGCACGTCGAAATTTAATCGCGAACAATAACGATATTTCGATAATCGTGAAAGTTATTTACTTATTACCGTAACGATATAATGTATCGTATTGTACAGAAATCACGCTATAGGAACAACAACGGATGAAGGAACGGTCAATTATTATTCGTATTTTACTAGCGGGGCGGCCGTTTCGGTGGTAGAAGTGGACTGTTTGACCGGTGACCATGAGGTAAATATACAGGATGTTTCATCACGTTGTTTTTTTGTGTATATACGTTTATACGATCTACGTGCAGTACATATCAAACAGGTTTTCGTTGATATTTTTCTTTTTCTTCTGTCATCTTCTCTTTCCTTCTATCCCGCGATCAGGTTTTGAGCACGGATATAGTGATGGACGTCGGACAAAGCTTGAACCCGGCGATCGACGTGGGACAAATCGAAGGGGCATTTATGCAAGGTTACGGACTTTTTACGATGGAAGAACTCGTGTACAGCCCGAAAGGAATGTTGTATACGAGAGGTCCGGGCTCGTATAAAATACCCGGATTTTCGGACATACCGAACAAATTCACGGTTTCGTTGCTAAAAGGTTCCGCAAATCCCAGAGCCGTTTACTCGTCCAAGGTACAGTACATAACGAAATGATTGAAGACGAGAATAAAAATAAGAAACAGTCCGATTACTGTATTATAGCAAAAGAGGGGGGGGGGTTGTTTTCGTCTAGGCCGTCGGAGAACCGCCGTTGTTTTTATCGGCTTCGATTTTTTTCGCGATCAAAAACGCCGTGTACTCGGCTCGGGAACACGCTGGTATCATAGGATATTTTGAATTAGACGCTCCGGCAACGGTGGAAAAAATTAGAATGTGTTGCAATGACGACATCACCGAAATGGTAGGATAGGTTTACGCCGTTATTTGATTACGAACGAATTCGTAATTATTTTTTGTTTCTACGTATATGTTTAGGTGGCAAAAACCGAACCCGATGCGGTAACCGATTCGTGGAATATTATCGTTTGAGGTTAAAATCATTTTCGACAAAAACAAAAATCAAAACTTTTTTTTTCTAAAAAATACGAATATTTATACTTTTATATTTATAGATTTTGGCTATTTTTGCTTAAATATCGTATACTAACGTTTATTTTATTATTTTGGTATTAATTACGTATTATTTGTCGTTAATATTTAGTTTTTCTACCAAACGAGTTAATTTCGAATGGAAAAAAATAAAAAGCGAACAAAATAGTTTGAGTCTACTTACGACTATGTAATTATAGTTTATGCGCTATTAAGGAAAATACCTTACAAATAGCAATTATAATTGCGATTATTTTATAGATTAAACCGCAACTAGTTAATCGATTGCGTACATAACGACATATTTTAACATTATATATAAAGTATAGAGTTGTGTCAATGTATTTGAAAAGCACTTTAAAAGAAAGTACAAATATGCATGTCGAACTTGTAGTTTCAAAAAGTGGTGGAGTGAGTATAAAAAAATTTGTTTTGTAGAGAGAAAGTGTTGACGAAACGTCACGAGGTTTCCCTCTCCTCTCCCCCTAATCGTGTAATATACAGTTAACTCGCACTACCTGTTTCCTAATTTGTGTATGTTATATGTAGTGTAGCGAGAGCAATTAAAATATGTTGTCGTAGACTTCGTTTTATGAAAGCGTACGTGAACGAATTTTAAACAATACGTCTATGTTGTGAACTCGAAACCGAAATGCGATCGAAATCGAATTTTCGTCGAAAATCATTTCGTGAATTTTGGCGGAGTGCAATTTAGAAAATACGTAATTACGCGTTTACGGTGAAGTACGTTAATTCGATCATTTACGGTCGTTCGGTACGTCAATTTAATTATTTCAAAAGGGTTATCGACGATAATCGTCTTTTCGTGTCGACAGATCGCGAAAACGCGCGTACACGACGCGTGCACCGTGCCCTTGACTTTGTGTTTGCGGTTAGTAAGACCTCAGCTAACTAAAAGCACTATATCGTAATGTCTATATAATAGATGTTACGACGGTACCATACAAACGATTTATACTGACCATTCGTACGTCGTACTTATTATATAACGATCGACGATTATTATTATTATTATTAGCGATTGACGCAACGACGGTAATAGAGAAATAAACGCGGTGGACAAAAAAAAAATAATATAACAACGACGGTGAATCGAAAATTCTCCTTAAACTGGTTACGGTGTGGTGTGAGAAAGTGGTCAACCTTACACGTTACCAATTGTATACATAGCCGTACCTGAACGGATAGGTTATTCTCGTTGGTAGTCTGTATACACGCACGCAGTTCAGCGACAGTATCAACACGAACTAGTAGTCTGTTGCTCTGGTCGAGTAATAACGGCATTGTTTTTGTTTCTCGACAAAATGACGTATATCGAACGTAATTTTTATTTCGCGTGATTTTTACAAAATCGAGAAGACCGTGTCCGCGTATACATTGTAGCGTACATTATGGATTTCATACTTAACATGATCACGGTGATCGCGATCCACTTCGTCTCAGCTGGTGAGTTTTATCTTAAGGATAATACGTGAAACAACAATTGTTAGACGTGAATTATTACCCGCTTCTGCGTAAGTCGACGAAATTTTTCCATTTTCAAATTACCGAACGAACGATATGATAATATTTATAGCAAATATCGTTCGTCGACGTTATTTTCGTGTGATAAACACTCGCGGTTTTGAAGCCCGGTTAAATTAATATCATCAAGGTTGCGTGTAGGAACGTAAATAGTACGCAAGTCTAGACATTTATCGTATTCGTTCCATGCGTTAACGACGCGAACTGTTATTGGAAATTCGTTATTCTACCACAAATAATAAAACGATTTAATTTAAATGGTATTCCTGTCGTATACGTTAAGATAAATATAATAACTAGCCGCTAGGCGCGCGTCCGATAAATTCCTGTGTTACTATATCAGAGATAGGTAAGGTCATTTATGTGGCCTGTAGTCATGAGGCGTTATAATGATTTTAATGTCCGTACGGTACGTATATCAGTCCGCAATTTTATTTTCAAAATCTACTAGGTTTTAGCTCGGTAGTAATTACAAGGAACGCGTTTTTTCCGTACGTTATCGGAGAAATTGTTCTTAAATCGTAACAAGCACACGCGCTGGTGGGTAAAAGTGAAATCAGTGAAACCGATTTCGATTAATAATAATACGGACCGACGACGGATTCGTACACCGAATCGGGAAAATATAAAACGCGATTTCCGAATCGGTATTTTGTAAAGTCAAAAGTTACTAATTTCTAACGACGACCTGTCCATTTTGTTAAATAACAAAAATTGTAAGACGTACGATTTGGAACTCGCGGTTTTGGTTACCCGTGAAAGCGTAACGTTTCAATTTCACATTTTAAATGTCAATTAGGTGTGTACTGCTTGATCTACAATCACTTCCCACGTGAATATATTCTCACACATCGTTATGTAATTATTATTCACCTCAGGCTATATAATCGAATAACGATAAAAAATAAATAAAATACAAATTATACGCGGAATGTTAATAATAACAATAATAATATATGTGCTAAGGTCGTCGAAGAACGTTGAACCTCTGGAAATATTCTCGGCATATTATGTGATACTCGTTCGTGATGATTCATCTATGTATCCAATAACAATGTATCTGCTACGAATTATTATACATAATTAAACGTTTTCCACTGTGCGAAATGAGTAAACGATAAGTATTTTTAAATCGTATGATAAAATAAAATTGACTATACGAAATTATTTTCACTCATATACGATTATTGCGCGAAAAATGACTAAAAAATACATTTTTCGTAAAACCACGTAGATACAGTGTTCGATTCGTTAAATGTTTATTTTTTTTATTTCTGACAAATTGTTTAAAAAAAGATTACGAAACGTAAACATTAAAAAAATATGTATTACTTTTGTGATTTCCAATCGATTCGTAGAAATGAATATATATATATCCAAAATAATTCGAATAAATTATACATTAAAATATAACCGAATAAATAAATACAAGTAGCCGGTAAATTGGAGTATATTAATTATGTAGTTTTGTTATCATAACAGGTTTAAGTTAACCTGTTTATATATATATATAATATTACCGTTATTTATTACTCGAAACATATTTCTTTATTATTTGAACGCAGCAGAATTGCGTTCAACGACGACCTTGGCACTTACAAAAGAAGCGTAACGTACTTATTATAGCAATAAAACGCCATTACATTAGATAGTTCTTATTCAAATACAAAATACGATATACGATCGGAAAAAAAATAAATACCGTCGATGCTTACAAATTGTATACATTTGTAATAATAGTCGAATAATGGAATTACGTAACTAAATTGGAATTGTATCGTGTAATTTGCAGTACTGTGCGAGACTCCAGAAGAGACTTTTATCTGTCCAGAAACCGGTGGAAACGGAAATTACGCTGATCCGGCCACGTGTCGTCGTTTTTATCAGGTGATGGTTCCGCCGCGTATAATGTGTATTATTGTTTTTATCATTACATGTTTTCGTCGTGTTTTTCTCCTCAGTGTGTAGATAATCATCCGTACTTGAACCGTTGTCCCGCGGGATTGTACTTCGACGACGTAAACAAACTGTGCACGTTCAAAAACGAAGCCCGCTGCGGACCCCTTCCTACAAGTAAGATTTCACATAAAATACGTATAGCTGTTTAACGCGTGATATCGATCATCTATCGGTTTGATTAGCTGAAGCACCGAGTACAGAGAACCCTATTGATTTGGCTCAAAAATGTGATACCAGCCAGTGTACGCTACCTTATTGTTTTTGCTCGCGAGACGGAACTTTAATACCCGGCGGTTTGGACCCGAAAGAGGTATAATAATATAATATGTCGTCGTCGCCCGTTTTTCGACCGTTTGCCGTACTATTCTTTCCGAAAACGATTTCTAGACGCCGCAAATGATACTGTTAACGTTCGACGGAGCGGTGAACCAAAACAATTACGATCACTATCAGAAAGTGTTTTCGCACAATAAGAAAAATCCGAACGGTTGCCTCATAAAAGGCACGTTCTTCATATCGCACGAGTATTGCGACTACAACATGGTACAAGAACTCGCGCATAAAGGCCACGAGATTGCCGTCGAAACCGTGTCGTAAGTAAATTATTAAATACGGCGCGTTAAAATTATTTTACGATTTTTGGACGCCGTGGAACGAATAACGTTGATGTTACTTTCTTTTTCTTTTCATTTTCCGCGGGTTGCCCAATTTATTCGTACTGTCTGTCCACGAAGTCCTCCTAGGTTTATCTATTCCTCTTTTCGCATTTAATTTGCGACGCACGGATATCGTAGTTGACGTTGCGCGTGACGCGTCAAAAATATACTAGTTTTCTTTATTTTGTCGTACTTAAAACCTCGTTTTCTGTTTTGCACGCGTCGAAGTACCACGGTTTTGTTCGTCACTATTTACTACATACGATAATGACAAGCGAAACTGACGTGTTTATATGTATCAGGTTACAAAAAGGTCTACACGATAAGGGATACGAAGAATGGGTAGCCGAAATGATTGGAATGAGAGAGATACTCGTAAACTTCGCTAATTTAACCAAAAGCGATATTGTGGGCATGAGAGCGCCGTTCCTGAAGCCTGGCCGAAACACGCAATACGAGGTTTCTATAAACTTTATAATACTTTAATAAGTATAATTACGGAGATTCCACTTTTCTTTTAAGTAATTTTACGTATCGGTAAATACAAGTCAAACGATTATAATTATTGGTTATAATTTAAATAAATTTCGATATCTCGTCATATTTCATATAGAACATTGAAATAAAATATTTCTCGATCGACATTCGATCGATTTTCGTTGAATTCGTACAAAAAAAACCCCGTATTTTTTACGTACAATTGAATTCACGCAGATTTTCAATTATGTAGATATATCGCCGAAAATGAAAATAATTTATATAAACCATCGGTTTAATAATTTTTAAAAATATTCTTTAAAATTCCTCCGTCGTTCACCGCGACGTAATTCTTACCATTATAATGGATAGCAAAATGATTGGACCGTAATTGTATAAATCTTAAACGGTTCGATTTAAAATGTTTATTTTAGGTAATCGAAGACTACGGGTTCGTTTACGACAGTTCGATCGGTATACCTCCGTCCAGAGTACCAATATGGCCATACTCTCTTGACTATAAGATTCCGCACGAATGCAAGTCGGGAACTTGTCCGACCAAATCGTTTAAAGGTGAATTTCTAGTAAATTCGTTTTCGAAATATTCGAATAATATTAACGTCCGCTATCGTTTTTTTTTTTTTTAATCATAATAGGTACGTGGGAAGTTCCTTTGAACGCTCATTACGTAGAAACTTACGAAGGCGGTCATTGCCCGTACTTAGACCAATGTGTATTGCATAGTCACGACGCCAATGAAGTATTCGAATGGCTTCGAGAAGACTTTAATCGATATTACAATCAAAACCGAGCACCGTATATGATGCCGTTCCACACCAATTGGTTCCAAATTAAAGAGCTGGAAGACGGATTGCACAAATTCGTCGACTGGGCAAATAAACAGTAATAATTTTACTATCCATCTTAGGCGAATTTACGGGAACGGTCTTAATGGTTTAACGTCAAATAGACCATTATAAGAAATTCAAATATAACTAATATTATTTACGTAGCTAAGGGTGAAATATTAATTTTTGACGTTAGTTCACCCCAAAAAACATCGTCCAGGGTTACCGACTTTGCGGAGTTTTCCGATCGTAAGTTTATTTTGTTTTAGAAACGTCGGTTAACCTATACAATCGTTCAGTAAAAACTTAGATCGACGCGTTTGTTTTTTGAATTTAATTTACGACTAAAAATACGGTCGTGTTTAGGTTAGATTATAATAGGAAGTTATTGGGAAACGTGTGGTCTCTTTGCAAGTCTCTTTTGACATACATTTTTTCATTAAAAACTCCCCGACGAAAAATTGTATTCAAGTTACCTAACCGTAATTAATTAATTTCGATTTTTAACGAAGACCGGACGTGTGGTTCGTGACGACCACACAAGCGTTGACATGGATGACCGACCCGAAGACTACTAAGGATTTGGCAGGATACGAACCGTGGATGTGCGATAAGACCGATCAGTTACCATCACCACCATGTAATTTGCCCAACAAATGTCCGTTATCGTTCAAACATCCGGAAACGAACGTATCCGGGACGAGGTAATTCGCGTATTATATTTAATAAACAGGCGCTTAATGAAAAACGAATACATTTTGCTAACCGACGTCGTTCGGAACGAAAAAACGTTTGACGCCCATAATATCGTGTACGATTTTCAGATATTTGTCGACGTGCAAAGAGTGCCCGGTGAAATATCCGTGGCTTGGCGATTCAAAAGGGACCGGTGTCGCTGGAGCCGACGTGTACACTCCGGAAAACTTGAAGAAATAATTTTCAAATTATTTCTGAATATAAACCAAAAATATTTATTTTATTTCCGTTTGTTGTGCCGGTGTTATTATATTTTTTACAATACGTCGTCGTTATATTTAAATTATTCATCGACCATACATGACGTCGTTTAATGAATATTATATTTGTATCAATTTAATGAAAACGTCAGAGTTCCGATTAAATCTTAAAACTCGTATTTCATATAGACATATATATATATATATATATATATATATATATAGCGTCTAAAACAATATAAAGTA
>JAIPRN010002674.1:0-28028 GCA_025469175.1 Geopemphigus sp. TES_GeoC_2020 | reverse complement strand
GAAGGTTAATTTTTAAATAAATAAATCGGACGACCCTAACGAAACAAGACACGTTATAAACTTTAATAGATTATTCATTTTTAACGAACACGTTATATTATAACGTGTATTGGAGTATAAAAATATTTCGGTTTTTCGTTATTATCGACTAAAAATATCCGTCTCTTAAGAAATTAATTTTTCCTAAAAATTTTCAAGGGAGGTTTTATTCCCCCCCCCCTTAATAGTACGCCACTGCGTACGCCCGTGATTAGACGGGTTATTAACTCGAGCAAATCGACGATCTGTTTAATTTTAACGCGACGTGGTTTCGCTCTTCGTTTGTACATTTATAAGTTCGATTACGCCGTTTCTTTACCGAACGTCGAATTTTCGTCGACGATACTAACAGTGTTTGCAACGTATTTCGTTTGAACGCGTTCGAAACAAACGCCGTGTACCTCACCGGACACGTCTAATGTGCGTAGTATATCTATACGGTTTAGGATTATCGAAACGGTACGCATTTTTCGTTCGTCCAAACGATATACGTCACTCTTAAAACGCGAAAACTATTACTCGTTCGTCGCTTTGGGCAAACGTAGACGATTCGTAGTGTTTTAGGCGTTTATGGTTTTTTTTAAACGGCGAAATTAAGCGTCCCCTCCCTTCCATCATCCCGAATTAAATCGCCGGCTACGGTACGATGTTGCGAACGACCGGATGAACAAACGCTAAACGGCGTCAATTACCGGCCCTTAAACATTTGGAAATTTTCTTTCGCCGATTGAAAACCGTTGAGCGGTACGATATCGACGAACGTCGCGCGACCATTGGGGAATCGTGTGTATATTTCGCGCGCGCGTTGTGTCGGCCGACCAGCCCCGACCGACCGGTGTGTCGACGTTGTCGGATTTTTCGGTTTTGTCTTCGTAGCGCGTACGTTATTTTACTACAATCGCGTACGCGAAACAATATTCGGAAACGGGACCGAGCGAAATTTCGACGTTAAAATCGAGGACAGTGGGGGGATCAAAAAAACCTTCTTGAACGCCACTCGCGTGTAACTGGCGCGCGCAACACGTTCGCGAATGTACCGCGCGATTTACCGAGACGTCTGCACGTACGGCGAGTACGCGCTTAGGTACTGTATCCGTTGGGGTCGTACGAGGTCTGTTGGCCGATGAACTCTATCGCGCGTCAAGCCGGTTATTATGTATTTGAATCGCGTACGTGCGTATATATATATACGTTTGGTTCACGATAAATACACTGGGAACGGAAAAAACCGTTCGCGTAATACGGCATCAGATTTTTCCATCACCACCCGGGACGTTATAAAACACACGTACGTTTCGTTTTTTTTTTTTGTTTTTCGGAAGTTTTCCGCCCGATACTTTCTGTAATCGTGCGCCGGCCGACTTTGGATTACGATCGCGATTCGCATTGGTACGAACAGCGGGGAAAACGTATTTGTCCGAGGAGAACGCGTCGATTTCGAAAACGTTCCGCGGAACTCGTTTTCCGAGCGACGGCGGCGTGTTTCGTAATTGTAGAAAGCGTCCGGCGGACGTTTCGAAACGAACCGTTACCGTCCGTTACCTCTAGCGCCTTGAGTTGCGATCGACATTGGGGAATCCAACGTTCGGAACCGTGCCGTGTTGCGATTGAAAAACCGGCGCGCGCGAATAAACGTACAAATCGCCATCGGGTGGCCGTATTTTACTATTAACGTCCAATGACGACGGCGCCGTCGCGAATGCCGATACGGGTGCTCGGCGAATAAGTAATTCCTTCGGACGCGTCAACGGCGACAAAGGCTCTTTTTAACTTCACCTCGGCGCTCGATAAGATTACGTTTAGATAACGTTTAGACGTTCTACGATCGATAAGTTCCGGTCCGTTTGACGTTTTTCTGAAAAATCGTACTGGGAATCTTCCTCGAACGTCTAGTCTAAATAACGATCTCTGGACGTGAGATCACGAAGATCTTGTAAATAATAGCCACGCGTGTCGTCTTCTTACGAGAGAGAAAGAAGCGGTGCCAAAGCCTTTCGGAAAATACTGACGTTGGGCGCGCACGTTTTTTCAAACACGCAATCGTTTGTCGTTCATAATCGGTCTAAAATGGGCGATACTTTCCTTAACGGACGGCGAATATTTTCGCTCTTCGGGAACGGAATCACGCCCAAACCGTATTGTCCGAAATGAGATTCAATTTGTTTTCGAGAATAAAACGAACAACGGTCGGCGAAACGATTATTCGTCGGATTTCTATTCGGCGACGACGAGCAAATGACGTGGCCCAACCGTATTCCGCGGGTTCCGTCCCTGTAACTATCGTACGAACCGGTCTTTTGAAACGACCACGAAAAATGTTTCTTCTCGTAGCGCGTTCTTAGCGGTGCCAACAATGTGTGTCACCGATAATCGCTTATATTTGAATCGCCGTGTCCGTCGAACAGCGACGTTCGCTCTACGACCGAATAGTGTTTAAACAACGAACATGCGTTAACGGAAGGACGGTTTGAAATAAACGTTACGGTTAAACATTTTCGGTTTCGTAATACGACCGAACAACGTTAATAGGGTACGGGATTTCGAAAATGGCCTATTCGTTAAAACGCGATAAAAAACGCACCGAAATTTCGGCTCGTAAAACGGACGAAAATCGTCCCGCGTACACGACGAACGTTTACGCGGGATAAACGCGTTTTCGCGTCCGACTCGTAATTTCGAACGATTTCATTTACGGTACTCCCCCCCTCCACCCCCGTCCAAGTAGCCGTATACGTAAATTGCAATTATATTTCATACAAAACGCTGGTCGTTATTATTAATAATACTATATATGGACGGGGCCGTAATGAAATTTTCTGAAAAGATCCGTATACGGTACGAGGAGTGTTTTTCTGTAGTTTACTTAATACGTTTTTGCAAACAAAAAAAAAAACAACAACGGAAAACGAACTAACAACGGAATTTTCACCGTTAACGCCGTTGGGTCATAATGCAACACGAACGCGCCCTTTTTACATTTTTCTATTATACGAATGTGATGTCTGTCTTCGTAACACGTATACGCGTATTCGTGTACAACGTATATTATAGAAACGATTAAAACCTTTTTTTAATCTTCTAGCGCGATACTCGGCGAACTCTCTTAAAAGACCGAACTGATAGCTACGCGGTATAATAATTTTAATGTAGGCGTATGCAAATGAAGTAAAAAATATATACTAACGCGTTACTCGTTTGTTTCTTCGTACGAAACCATCGCGTTTACGGTGTCGTTCTCGAATTTCGCGCGACGAAATTACGACGCGTAATTTTTTTATTACTAAAAAAAATAAAAAGTAATCGACGAAGATAATTAAAAAAGAAATTCTCGTCGTATATATATATATATATATACCGCGTTGTACGTACGTAACTCGGTCGTTTAACGTGTAACCGAATACCTGTGACGCGTGCGTAACATCGGACGCGCCGAAAATGTATACGTTTCTTACGTTTGCCGAAGTCCAAATTGGTTCGTCTGGCCCGTTGTCACGCGAGTTTCTTCTCCACGTTTCTGAAAACACAATACGCGATAGCGATCGATTATTTTGCGTATATTCCGTAGGACGCGTCTCTAGTCCTATTGCGACACGCACGAACAGCACAAACAGTTGCGTCGTTCTATTCGCCAAGCGCGTACAACGTAAAAACGTCTTTTTGCCGTCGGTATTGTCCGCGTATAGATGGCACGTGCGCTCGACGTTCCGTTTACCATTTTCGCGCGGTATCGAAAACGAACGTTTCGAAATTCGCCCAGAAATCGCCGCTAGACTCGTCCGCGTGAACGCCATCGATTCCCGGCAAGCGCGCGAAGTCGGCCTATTTTTTTGTATTTGTTTTACGCCGACCGACGGACGTGATAATAATACGCGTTCGAACTTATTCGTCTTTTTGGAGTGTGAAACAGGCGCCAACCGGCCGCTATCGCGCGTACCGATTCCGCCGTCGAATTACTCGAAAATTTCAAATTGGACGGCCACGTCGATTACGCGGCGCAAAAACACACGATCGCCCATATACTTGTCTTTTGACTTCATTCCGTCGGTTCCGTCTTCTTCGCGCGCCCACCAGTCCCTATCGTATCCCTCCGTACTGCATCGCGTCAACAATTTTTCGGCATTCCTTTTCCTATCATCTACCGTCACTTCCTTTCGCACTCCAAGCCGTCTCTCTTTCTTCCATTTTAATCTCGGGGTTCGGTGATCGTTTACCTACGCCGTCGCGTTCTTTCGACGTATACGCATTTTTCGATAATTCGAACTGGTTTCAAAAATAGTCGAAGTAAAAAAAGAACAAAGTTTCTATCCGTACACTCGCTATTTAAAAGCGATAATCCGAAGTCGGCGCTAACCTGTCGCGTACGTTCACGCTACGTGCAAACGCATATATATCGTACGGTTTGTCCAGCGCAGAAAGGCGACACGTTTGGAGTTAAAAACATGTCGTCGTTCCGCGCGAATTGTTTACGATACGGACGAAAAACGTGACGGGGTGCAAACGCGGCGAAAACCGAACGTTAAAAATATGGCCAGAGTCGACGGTTTAGTAATTCGAGGTTCGTTTTTCCGCTAGCTATCGATAAGTCGAAATGTTTCTGTTCAATTTCCAAATTGCCGAGATCGTATTACCGTTATTACACGTGCACCGATCAGCCCGTTTTCGCGTGGGAACGATTAATATATTATACGACGTGTCGTCGTCGTCGTTACGCGATGTATGCGCGCGCGCGCGCGTTGAATCACCGGCTACGGACGGACCCGGGGACCATTTGCATAAGGTCGCGTCGGTTTATCGTGTTTTCCGTTTTTTATTTCGCTTTCCCTTGTCTCCTCCGTCCGTCGTACCGGCGGCGGTCGTTTCGTCTCCAGTGTTGTTTTATCTCTCCGACGATTTTTTCTCCTTTTTCCCTTTTAACGACCGTGACACGAAAAATATTACCGTACTTATATATATATATATATATATATATATACATATACACGCACACATAAATACCACGTACGTAAATTGTGTACATTATCTCTTCACGGACGGAGGAGGAGACGGACACGATTTCCGTTTGCCGAACGAGAGGTTCGCTGACGCGCGCAAAACCGGTCGAACGTATAAAAACAAAAAAACCGAGCGTACTGTTTGAACGCCGAAATTCGATTAAGCGAATATCAGGCGTGCCGACGATTTGACCGGTTTTTTCGCGCCGATTTTCCGCCCTTCCCCCGGTTTTCCTTTCGTACGAAAACGACGCGGCCGTCGTTTGGTTCGCAACGAAACGACCGCGAACCGGGCGATCAATCATAACGCACCGCGCCGTACGTAATTACGCGTTCGGTCGGAAAAAATTTCCCCCGGGCCGGGCGAAAAGAACGCGCGCGAACGCGGCCGGCGATTTATTAAATCGAAACGAAGGCGCAACGGCTGCCGGGCCGATTAGTGGCGAGAGGAATTTTCCGCTCGATAAATTGCGGCCGTTGTACGCTCTGCGCGCTTATCGTATATCGTTCCTAAAACACCAGAGCAAAACGGCGCGGCGGTTTCTACGGTTTATAACCATCGGTACACACCGCGAATAGCGTTTAACGCGGCGTATCGTCCAGAACCGCTGACTGAATAGTTCGCCCGACGCCATGCCGGTTGAAAACGGAAAACGTCGGAGTTATCGACAATACATTACGGGGTCGCGATTTTCCGGCAATTTATCCCGTTCGCTCGACGGCGGTAATTCGTCTACCGGATAAACCGTTCACGACGAAACTATAAGCCGTCGTCATCGTCGTTATTCGCCTCGGCCGGAATCTAAAAATCGAAATCGATTCTTATCCGCGCGTCCGTATTGTATATATGGTCGTTGTGTATGTTACGCGTATCCCGCCAAAGTATTTCGAGCGATTCGCACAGGTCGTAAAGCGCCGTGACGATGGAAAAGGACCGTCGACAATCCTAAATAAACGTCGTCTTCGAGCACGCGGAAACGCTTGGAGCACGAGGGCCGAGGAGGAACGCTCGGATTTTTTCGTGATTTACCGCGGCCGACGCACCCGCAAATTACGCTACTTCGCCGTAACCTATACATTACGTAATACCGAGTATTTATTTATACGTACATAGATAAACGACACCGTCTTTTGTTACGCTCGTAGACGGACCGAATATTATTTTTAAAAAAAAACGTACGTTTGTGTTTTGCGAATAACTGACGACACTTGTCGCGTTCCGTTATGTACGGTTATAATTTAGTTACCAGAACGGGACGGACGTAATATCCCGATCGTACCGCGGACGGGACGTTCCGGAAAACCGTATACGACGGTCTATTTCGTTCGCGTCGACGATTTCGCGACGCGAACGAGCCAAAAAATTCCAGCCGCGAATTGGCTGGAAAACGCGTCGTCGTACGTTTTAGATTTCCGGGGCCACCGGTTTTATTACGCTTTTTCATCGACCGTTTCGAACATTCAAAACGCCACGTATTAATTAATTAACGATTTTCAATCGCCTACGCGTATTACGGCGTATAGTCAAATCGAATCGACGACGAACAATTCGTTCAACATTTCGATTTCATTCGATCAATTCACGGCCGCTTGTTTTCGAAAAATTCATTTTCCCGTACGCACGAAATTCCGTCGGGGCCAACATGAAAATAGCCAACCGAAAATCCAATATACATTACGTACATCGAACGCGAACCGTACCGTATGGAATCCGAATTTTCAGGGTTTTACGTTTTTTCGTTCGATCGAACGCGTTAGTTACGACGGGTAGCTCGATAGAACCTAAAGTGTCCGGGTCCCAATTAGAACAAACACGTTTCGATACTTGACGCGTCTGAAAAGTTTTGTAACGACACGCGTTAACGTCAGTAGTACCGTACACAGGTACACACAGTGACCTATATTTTCGTTCGTTCAAGAGTCGTTATGTGCGCGCGCACTCCGGTCGAGTGTCGAAAAAACGCGCGCGTATCTAGACGACAACCGGAGGAGTGACGCGACGACCGTCTAACGATTATTATTTATTGTCATTTTCGGAAAAAACAATGCTACGCCGCTCGTTTTCGTGCCGTCACACTGCGCGCGCGTGGCGCTCGCAACACGTGTCCGCGACGCGGTAAATAATTATCGCCCGCGGGGTCGCGGCCAACGGCGACACGGTCGTCAGTCCGGCCGCCTCGGGCACCCCATTTCGAAGGGTTCGGTTACAGTTTTTTTTTTTTTTGGGGAGAGACCGTTCAATTTTACCGCCGGGTACATTTCGTTTGTTCCTAAATTGTTCGTAGCCGCTCCTAATTTAGTCGTACGACGCGTTTGATGGACGGACGTTATATTACAAAACGATCCCTTTTTTTGTCCGAAATAATTATTCCGTAAATATCGACGTATTCGGGCGAATTCGTCAGGCAAAATGAAACAACCGAAAAATCGCGTACGACCTTTCGAAATAACTAAATAAAACGATACCTGCACGAAACGCGCGATTTCGGTATTTTATTCGTAGGTTTACGGAGGAAACCGAATCAACTAACCGACCAGTAGTGGGAGGGAGAGGAACGTTATACAAAAACATAACGCTTACGTTTACATGAGAGGTAGACTATCTTAGTTTAGGCACTATGGGTACGACGGCACGTACAATTTTCGTTCTGACGAAAACTGCGAAACATGTTTGGCTCGGTTGATTTTCCGTATTCTTCTCGTAAATCGCGCAGCGCGAAAACTGCGAATATCTGTATTGTGTTTCGTACGTTTATGGAACGAAGAACAATTAGAATATCTTAAAACGGTAATCTGGATTCGTCGTGCTAACGAATTACGGGCGAATTCACCGTGAATAATTTCGCACTTCGGCGAAACATCGACCGAAAGACTCGACCAATATCTGACAATTTTGTGATAGCGAAAAATCTCCTCGAACGTTCGTTTTACCGTTTTAAAACCTCTTTAAACGTATAATCGCCGAGATTCGTTACTCGATGAATTCACGATTGGTCGTATGCGTGTGTGTGTGCGTTTAAAACAAAGGGCCAAAAAAAAAATACGCCCGTCTATTACGTTCAAACGACTTATATTCGTCTCCGAAGACGTAAAATAAATTTGGAATCCGCGTCACGTCCAGAGCTTTATCTTATTTATCGCGGCGATAACGGCGCGCGCGCGCCCGGCCGCCGAATCTGTCATATTTTGATATATCGCCGGAATTCGATTCCCGTGACGCGTTCGCCGCCGGCTACGGCAATACCTTCGCCGCGAAGCGTAATTTTACGAAATGTCGTCGAAATCCCTACCGTATCCACCCGTCTCGTCGCCGTTTCCGTTGTATATAATAATAATAATAACGTACATATATATATATATACGCGTAATGTTATTCCGACGATATATCCACCCACTACTTAGTCGAATCCGAAAATTGTACGTGTACACTGGAAACCCTGAGGGTTCGATAGGGGACGAGACGTTTCTTTCCGCGGGAACGATAGTGTACGTCCCGTAAAATCATTAGAGACAACGCGTCGACTACTCCCCGAAGACACTACGTGCCCTTTGAAATTCAGTTATCTCGCACGTGTCGTCCCTATCGTACCTGCCGTATATCTATTAGTATTATGGCGCTAATCCTATCGGTTTAGTCGTTAAAACACACACACACACACACACACGTAATATATACGATCGTAACGTGGACAGTGGCGAATTTTAACGAAAGTGTTTACGTGCCACTTCCCGAACCCTTATCCGTAAAGATTTCTGGGTCTAACCTCTTGGATAACGCGTTCAATTTAATCGTATAGAACGACGATTGAATCGCGCCGATTACATTAAAATCTCAACGGAATTCCAGCGCTACGAAGCGAAAATTTTATTTCCGCATATAAGGAGGTCATTTCAGTATTTATACGAATGACGCGATCACGTTGTGTTCAAACGAATGAAAAACGTTTGCTCGCACTCTCTCCTTTCGGCACTTCTAATGTTTGTACAACATATTGAACACGCGTTCCCTGGTACCCAAAGTACGCGCGATGGATTGTACGCGCGTAAAAGATCCTCGGTTACCCGTGTTTTCGTCAAATATGTCGTTTTCGCGGACTCGGGACTGTCTCAATGGTACGACACAATTGACGAGACCGAACTGTTATCGGCACGAAATGAAAACAAAGTCGAACGTTCGTTCGAGTTTTCGAATCGATAAACGAAAAAATAAATCCGGACGAAATACCTTTCCCGGGGTTAAACTTTATCCGAGGGAAGCCGACAGTTGTCCGGGGAAAATGTCAGAAATTCGGGACTCTTCGCGAAAGTAACGAATACCGCCAATCGACCGCGATTGAGTAAAATGTGTCGCGTTTCGCGCGGAGTCCGGCAATATTACGACGACGAGCGTATAACGTGCGGAGATACGAACGGCGGCCACGGTAGGTCGACGCCTACAATCGACGAAATCGTTCCCGTGACGATGGTTGCCGGTCGTGAAATTCGTTTTCGGCCGTTTACGTACGCGACGTACGTAAAAGATCCGAAGGGCTATCGCGTTCGTCGTCGCTACGGCTTCGCCGGGATACATGTACGTCATGCAGGGTATACACACAAAGGGGTAGTCGATTGGAAATCGATCTCCGGGGACGTGTCCGGATACGGTACGTACGTAGGTTGCGGGAGGCGAAAGCAATATTGAAACTCCCGGAGTTTATAACGACGATAGAAATAACTTCCGTACATTATTATAGTATACCGCGGTATCGGTATATATATATAACGTATTGTTGGTTCGTCCGTCTTGGGAACGGAATTCGCCGGAGTACGTGAAAACGCGACGTAAACATAGGACACGCACGTATACGCGCAAACAAGACGGTCGAAAGTTTGTTCGCGAACAACCCGGCGTTGTTTTATCTCTTTGTTCGACGCGTTTACGTTACGTACGCCAATATCGTCCAATTTCGATATTGTCGTTTGCCCCCTATCGGCCGGCCGGTTTCGTTTCGCCCAACGAAACCGACCAAACCACGAAAATTCCGTTCCGCGGACAGCTACGCGTTTCCTATTGGCCGAAAATGTATACGTCATACGCCGAACAACGAAAAATAATAATTTTCAGGGCCGCCGACGGAACGATTTGGCGATGATCGCCGCGCGAAAACGTAGTAACGATTCGTTATTTCTTCGACTGTTTCGTATTCCATTCCGTCGTTTATCGTCCGCTTAAAGACGTCGTTATTTCGTACGTTCGGGTTTTTTTTTTCTATCGCGTATATATACGATTTGTAGTTTCGTTCGCGGCCTTGTTAAGAATATATATATATCGAAATCGCGGTCCGACGCGCAGCGTCCCCGGAAGTAACCCTCTACATTTCGTACACGAGGGTGCGCGCGTACCAAAATTTAGCCCACCGCGGGGTCGATCGTTTCCCATTAATGACGTGTCGTGTACGTGTAATATTGTTAGGCGCACGGTCTGTTCAAAGTCGCCGAGAAAAACACTGTCGACCCCGAAAACGCGTATTCCGCGTTGAAAACGAACGATTCGATTTCCGTAAGCTGTGATAATATTTATTATTACGCGCGCACGAGCCAGTCCACGCCGATGTAGTACACTAACGGTAGATTTTTACGGCGATTTTATTTTTATCCGCGATTTTTTAACTTTTACCCGCGAGGGCCATTGCCTGTATGTACACGCGTCGCGAGTGCGTCGCTGCTCTTCTACGTCCGATACGGCATAAACTGTCGTTTATAGCGTTAATTCAACTCTGTTCGCGTCGCGTACAATAAGTAGTTTTAACGATGCCGGGAATGTACGCAGTTCGGTTTCCATATACGTATAGATGTATCAATAAGTACATTATTGGCCGTTGAAAAGTGCGGACTTTTGAAAAAAATTGATATTTATGTAATTCTCGGCAGGCGGCGGCTCTATTCGGAACGAAAAAGTCGATTTCGCGTATCCTTACGAAACGACGTTTCGTCCATACGCCACCGTACACGGAAAAAATTACCGACGTCGGTTCCGTCGTGAAATTTCGCGTCAATAGACTTTCGAAGCGGTACAACGTCGTTATTACGTACCGACTAATCGTAAACGGTGCCCGATAAAGTTCCTTCGAAACGTACAATTTTTCCGCGAACGATCGACGCCGCGAATATATTATTTTAAACCTCCGCGTAAAACTCAAACGACCGTTCCGGGCGATTTACTCCTCCATTTTCTCAATAACGTTCCGTGTTTTTCGCCGTCAAATCGGGTCGTTCGATTTTTTTTTTAATTTCTACCCGCAGTATTTTTGCGTCCCTTCGCTCCCACGCCGATATACGAACACTATATATGTATATAATATTCGTACGTGTCTCTGGTGTATGTGCGCGTCGATTGATACGAGAAATATTTAAATAACGACCGATTTTTTCCCTGACGAACGGCGATAACGTATACGCCAAATATATACACATTACAATAGGGCGCCGCCTCGAGAAAGTAATGAAAAACAACGCGGGAATCTCGGTCGTTTTTCTTTTCTCGGACGACAATTCACTAGCGTGTAAAGCCGAAAAGTCGATTTCAAAATTATTATTTATCGCCCCTCGCGTTCAATCATCGCGCGCGTCGCCGTTTTATTAATATATTGCACAGGGCCAAGAGTAATAACGATCGGGATTGAGTGACTTCTCTCGATCAGTCGATTGTGCGCTTTGTACACGGAACAATGTAACCGAATAAAAAGGGTCGTGAAATCTAACGTTATTGTCGTACGCCGACGGCCATACACGAATTTCGAAAAACAAACGTCGGTTTAGTTGTACGTGGAATTTTAAGTTTTCGTTTCGACTTGCCGGGCGGACTTTTGACACGCCGTCGTTAGATTAATCGAATTCCTATGATTATTAATTGTCCGTGTCCGTACTCCAATATATTTCAATATTGACCCGTGGAACGTAAAATGACGTTATAAAACGCAATTCGAAAATCGTTTATATCATTAATCCGGTGTTTTGGTTTTCTAAACATCGTTGTTTGGCTAAAAAAATATCGTTAATGTTTTCGTAAGCGTGAAAATTGTCGAAACACGCGCGCTAAATAAAAGAAATTATAACGTCGCGCGTTAAAACCGAAATGTAATCGATAGTTTAGGAAATACGCGGACGCGAAAGTTAATCTAAAAAACGAAACGTTTAAGTACACGGTGGAAAAATGTTCGGAAAGCGCCGACTGTTGTACTATAAAGTAATCGATCTAAAAGCGAAAGAAAATCGTAAAAGCCCGTCCGATATTGGTTTAAAATGTCCGGAGAATCGTAACGATAATAACGTCTGAATCGCGGGCGATATTCATTTTACACGATATTGCGAAAGTTGTAAAGAGCAAAAGACGCGTTCCTACGTCGAAACGTTTTAGCGCCGAATTTCGAAAACAAATTCGCGGAAAATACGTAAAACGAAATTGTACGTACAGTTAAATACGTTTCGGTGCGACGATTGACCGAGTGTTTTTCCACGCGTAAATGTACGCCTTATTTTATAGAATCGGTCGCGCACGTACACGAATATTAATAATTATGCCCGTTATTGTTGGTGTCGGCGACCGACCGTTTTCTGCCGAGGCGTGACCGTTTTATGGGTTACGGACACACGCGCGCATATACGCACATAAATTCGTGAGTTTTCGTTTCGACGTCGTTACTTTTGCGCGAACGCGAGCGAATTGTTTTGTACGCGAACGCGCGTTTTTTTTTTCGTACGATTTCGTGTATGCTAATCGTTCGTATTTTACGTTGGCGGCGGAACGCGGTCGGCGACGGGCAATAATAATTCTCGCGTTACGCGTCATTTTTATTATCGCGGCGAAACCGGACCGGCCCGACCACCGGACAGGACGTGGTTGTCCCCGGTGTCGCGACGCGTGCGTCGTACCCGTCGAAAACGACCGATCGGTCGTGCGCGGCCTCCGCAGACTGCCGCTTAAATTATAACGTTGTTTATCGCGTAGCCGGGCGCGGTACTCGGCGACTACACCCCGAGCACGGATCTCCGTTGGTCGCCCGAACTGGTCGCGCGTAAATGGGAAACGAAACGACCAAACGACCGCCCGGTCGGGTATACGCGCGACACGTTTAGAGGTTGGGCGTCGTTACGCCTTACGTACGCGAAACGTTATCGCCACTGAAAATTATACCACCCGGTTTCGCCAAACACGGCGACGCGTTTCGAGTTGACCAACGAACGCTGCGCGGTAATTGAACTAGACGATTCTCGAAGACGATTTTAGTCGAGGGTGAACACGAAACGCGTTTAGAAAAATAAAAGTCACCAATGTCGCGATCGTAGCGGCCCGGCCGTTTATTCGTTTATACCAAGTCGTTACCAACGCAGAGTCCGATCAAATCGTACGACCGGGTCGCCGTTCGAGCGCGCTAATTAAATCGTTGTTATTTCGCGACCGAATAGTAACGTCCGATTTACGATATATCCGCCCGCGTCTATCGACCGTTTTATAAAACGGCTCGATTGAATAACTAATCGTAACTCGTACATCGCGAATACAAAACACCCGTGTACGATACGTAATTAACGTCGTCAAGCCCCTGGACCGTGGCACCTTTTTTTTGCCCGGAAATGTCTCCAAACGCGGATGACGCGATTCGGCGAGTACATTTTGAACACACGTGAAAAAACTAAACGACCGACCTAATGTTTCGAACCCGGCCTCCGCCAATGGCGAAAATGTTTTTCCGTCGTCTCGAACGCGCGCGCGCACGTACGGGTAATTAGAAACGTTACCAGAATGAACGCGACACGAAAAGGCACTCCGCGCGCCTATTGTACGTTGTCTGGGCGCCGAATCGTGAAACGAGCGCGGGGCGACGGCCGAACAACGCGCGCGTAGGATTTTCGCCGAACGGGTCGCCTACGATCTAAATTCGCCGGCGTCCTTACCAACCGGTGCGTATTCGAACGTAAAACGAACGCGTAACGCGACTGATGGTTTTTCGATCGATACTTTCGTATACTAAAAACGTTACGAAACGTCGACAAATATATAATCGCGACATACGCGGATAACGCAATACCCGTAACAACGTAGCGTTTTAGACCGACGACGAAATAAAAAAAACCGAAAGCCAACAAACTCGTTAGATAATTGTCGCGTTAATAGCTATTGTACGGCTGTATATTTATAACATTATCTACGAACGTCTCGTGGAAGGTATTAAATGAGATTCACTCGATCAATAAGATCGACGATCGACATTTAAGGCTGTCTAAAGAAAGCGTATTCGAACGTAAGTAAATATTACGTATTCGTGGATTATAATATAAAAATCGAAGTCGACGAAGAGATACTCGAAACGAAAGAAAAACCAGTTTCGATAAAACGGATTTAGCGTCGTAAAAGCGAACACATTTATTTTGTAAACGTCCGCTGTGTATATTGCTCGAAATATAGTGTATGTGGTGTGTGTGTCTGGGCGCCAAAGAACTTACGGAGGGGACGCTTTTAATAATTTATTTATGGAAAATATCGACGAAGAAAAGCGAAATAATGGAAATCGATCGCGGCTTTCGCGGTTATTAATAATAAATCATATCGGCGAACGTACGCGGCAACAATGCGCGTGCACGGAATGTGCTTCGATTTTCTAAAACACTGTCGCGTACCACGCGCACGTTATATATTACGACTTCAAGCGGTTCTCCGTCGACAAATACCAAAATCGAACACGTCCGGCGTGTGGGGGGGGGGAGAATGGGTATTATATTTTTCGCCGCGTCATGTGTTTAATGTTTGTTCGTCGTGAAAGTGCTATTCGGCGGAAACTGTAAACGTTCGTATCGCAAATCCGAACGGTTCATAGGTGGTGTGTGTTCGTAGAGTAGGAAGGCGAGTTTTCTCCGGAGAACTTTTTAGGAAACCAAAGAGATTTCGCTCGTTCGGGATGGCTAAACGTTCGGGTTTTTTTTTAGTTTTCAATACGTCCGTAACCGTGGACGTCTCTTGCGCGGCGAGTTTTTTTTCATAATTCGAATTTAATCCCGCGACGTTGTATCTTTATATATATATATATATTGCATATACGCACGCTGAAATTCGTGACGCAGTTTTTCTTTCGTTTTTTTATTTTTTTTTATTTCCATCGTACCGCGCGGACAACTCCGCAGCTCGTCGTCGACGCGTATACGCACATAAAATCGCTTTTGTTTCAATACGGTTCGGGCACGCGAGGGGAGAAAAAAAACGTCCACAGTAGCGGTTTTACTTTTCTTTCTCTCGCTTTTCTCCCTTTGCCGCCAACCCATCGTCGTTCTTGTGTCGTCTTCTTCAGTTATATATATATATATGTGTGTGTATATATGTATGTGTGTGTTTGTGTGTGTGTGTACACGTCTTGCGTCCTATATCACGATCGGGTTTCAGCTCCGTGCTACTATTCGCCCTTTTTTTCCGAGCGTCTTCCTCACCGTCCTGTCTTCACTATATACGCGTACTATTCCGAGGTGGTCGCCCCCTCCTCTCACATAAATTTCCATTTAATCATGATTTATGATATCGAACCACTAAATATATATATATGTGTGTGTTTGTATTACACGATGTGGTGGTTGTCGGAGACTTTGATATTGCCTCGACACGATACCCCCCTTCTCCTTATGTTCCTGCCAGTTGTTCTTTTAAATATTCTAATGTATTAACCGCCCGTGCTCCGCGTACATTATATTCCTATTAAGTTATTCCACTTAATCTACGTTGTCCGAAACATGATGGCCGCGTCGTAATTAGGACGTCCGTAGTTGTTTTCCGTCGGAAATTACAAAAATTTTTATAAACGTTTTTCGCGACAACGTCAGGTATGCACCGAATAGATAGATTAGATTTCACGGACCTCTAACAACTGACTTTCCGAAATTGCTTTCTCAACTCGTAATCGAATTTGTTCAATACCCAAGTAAACGTCGAAAATTTTTTTCAAAAAGCCGCGATTTCTTAAGTTCGTACTAATTAATAATCAATAACGTACGTGAGAATTAAAACCGAATACAACGTATAGTTTATCGTTGAACGATATGTTATTCATTTTTATATAAAAAATGTACGAAAATACGGAGAATAAAATTTAATTTTCGAAAAACGTATTTATAGACGGGTGTTTTTTCCTCGTAAACACGCCAACAATGTCTTTTTGACCAACCGAAATAAGAAACACGAAAGCGTATAAATATGTATCGCGTAAACATAATAATATGGCAAATGAAGCGTTCGGGAATAAAATCACGTACGCTCGTTAAAAAATGAAAACCGTACGAAAATCGCCGCTAAAAGTGGATGATCATTAAAAAAATAACGTTTTTCGAAGTGAAAACCCGGAGTTAACGTGTTCGGTTAATGAAAACGACCGATGTTCATCTACGGAAGATAGCGCGTAGTTTTCGGTGGCAAAATACGTCGTCCGGATAGTCAATTCGTATTTTACGCTCGAACGTATTTCGTTTTGTGAGAATTGGACGGGATTAGTTTAACGTTACGTTCGAAGCGTATATTATTATGTAAAATTTCCACCGTTTATTTCGACGCGCCGCGTAGTACGGCGGACTGTACGGTTTCGTGGTTAGAAAAAGGTCATCAAACGAATTATACGGCTGATATACATTTTGAGCGTTGCGAGGAAGAATGTCTATCGGATGTAAAACCGTTGAATTCGTTTCAGTGTACGCAGCAGGAACGTTCGGCGCGCGTTAATTTTCGGGCACGCGTTTTTCGACTTTCCTAGTAATTTCTTTAAGCGCCGCGAAAAACCGCTCGAAAATTACGACTAAACAATAAAAAACGCCCGGCGACGTTTTCGTCTTAGTTTAGACGAACTACTTTTTAGACGCGAACAACTCTTTCGTATTTTACGATTGCCGTCCCCGCCTGAAGAGCCACTCGCTACCGGGGAGGGGGGGGACTCGTTAGAAATTTTAATTTCGAAAAATTACTATTGGTTTTTCGTCGGTCGAACCCGAATTGGTTTGGAAGCCGATTTGGAGTCCGACAAACTCTACGCGAATCGGTCGGTCATTAAACCACCGCGCCTCGAAGTCCCGAACGTACGCCGTATAGCGTTTGACGACGGTTAGTAGTTGCGCCGCACCGGCGCGATATTAAAACGCGGCGCCGCGGTGTAAAGACTACCGGAGGCGGTGCACGTCGTCTCATTATACTCCCCTTTTTCGAACATTCTTTTTGTATTTCGTCCCCCCGGCACAAGAGCATACGGCGATACGCGCAATTATTCACACGTAGCCACCGCGCTCAGACTGTATATAAGTACGTACGAACGTTTTTTTTTTTTGCCGCGGCCTCGGGAAAGCTGTCGGCGAAAATGAGAAGCGTGAATATTTCGTACACACGCGTATATACTGGCATATGTTAATGGGCCGTATTGTTTTCTAAAAAATATTTCGATTGTATCGTTACTACGGAAACTACTGTGTAACAACGACGATACGACGGCACGACAAAATCGGTATTGATATCGCGACGTTTCGTTATAAAATTCGAGCCGAATCGTCGACGCGTTAATAAGATTAATAACGTTACGTTCAAATAACGTCGGAAATTGCCCGTCAGTCGCTTCGTTATTCGCCGTATTTTTTCCCCGAGTTATCCTTTGAATTGCGCACGCGTAAAGCCGCTTAGGAAGTTCGGACGTAACAACTTTCGCGATTTATCGCGCGAAACGTCGACGCTACGTCCGTCCGCGTCGCCGACCAAAGTCCCGGCGTCTTACCACAATGACGCGACAAGACGGGGATGTGACCCGTTATTCGTAGAACGTCCCTCGAATAACTTTCGGACGAACGGGCTTGGAACGCGAATTCCGAAACTCCGTACGATCGCAGCCCGCGAGACACCCTAGAACGTATTCTCGTAGCGCAACAACGACGCGAAAATTGAATTAGAAGTTCGGCTGGTTCGTCGCGTCCCGCCGGTCTCCCGGACCGTTACCGTACATCGGACGGCCGGCCGCGAAAAGAAACGCGCCACTATTCGTCGCGAACACGCGACATATTGCGTCCCGTTTATATTATCGTCGTTTCGTGTAAAATACAATTTAAATTCTTCCCCTCGCCCTGCCCGGCCATTAGCACGCCCGGCGATTTAGAGTAACAATAATTATCGTTCGCCGAAACGCGCGGTTATCTTAGGAAAGCGCTACTTTTACTGACCCGATCGTATCGCGTGTTATCGTTACCCCCCCTAAAACTCCGAAATTATTTTCGAGTGTACGTTATCGACCAGATATTTTACCGCCAGTATCATTACGTTTTCGTATATTTTCGTTTTTTTGTTGTTTTTCATATTTTATATATATATATAATGGAGTAGTACGATTTTCGAATTTAATTCGGAGGGAAGTCTTTTCAACGTTTCCAACAATTTCGTGGCCGAACGTTCGAAAATGTCGGCGATTTCCGATTTTTCGAGTTCCGAAGTATCGGGGGTCGCGAACATTTAATACGAAGTGGACCGTAGACGCTTTACGACAACGTCCGAAAAAATTCGAAAAAACGACGCGTATTTTTTTTTTGGCGCATTTCGTCGAAAACGATTTGTAGTGTAAATAAAGACGACCTCGCGACTACGCGTACGCTTCCGCAGTTCCCCTCCCACCACGCTCGTGTGTGTGTGTGTGTGTGTCGTTTCGGGTCTTCCGCGAGTCGCTCATAGGAGTCGTTTTAATTATTTTCGTTTTATTCGTGCCGACGATTTATCGTTCGGACGTCTATTGATGCCGTATTCACAATTTATCGCGTACAACCGCCATTGTGATATTTCCCACTACGCGTCGGTCACACACGCCGTACGTAATTTCGAAAATAAAACCGTTTTCACGATAACACCGCGGTCCGCGTATAGTGGAGAAACTTTCGAAACGGTCATCCTAATAGCTCGCGTTTCGTTCGGAATAAAACCGCGGCGTACGGACGTAACGACTCAATACCGATTCCCACCCGTGAAGCCGGTAACGGCGGGAAATCGTTATTTAAGAAAAAAACCGAGCGTGGCTACTAATAAATATGAAGTTAATATCTCACGGTTTTAATACGTCGACGAAACGTCTAAATATTTTGATAACGGTAAACGAAACCGAGAAAAAACGGCGTTTCTTACGCGCTAAATTTAATATTTAAATGTACTTTTACGCGCGTTTTGCGGTTTATGAAAAAAAAACCGAATTATTTTACGAAGATTATTTGTAGAGCGAATTGATTCGCATAAAACGTACCGGTTCGTTTCGGAATTTCCGTCATTTTTACCTTATTATTTTATAACGTACTTTCCCCAGCAAAAATCGTTATTTATAACCAGCGATATTTCCTCGAAGTATACGCGTTAACCAATGGTCAATGGTTCTAAGCGTATTTCTAAGAAAAATTCCGTAATTCGAATTGCGTAAAATTAAAATTTTTTGAAAACAAGCAAACGGTCGTCGATTATTTTTCTCGCGCTAATCAATGCGTCCCGTTTCCCGTAATTAAACGTCAATTTTGCGCGTCCGTTGAACTTAACCGCAACCTAATTTACGTATATATATATATATCGATTTTTTTCGAAAATATTTTCGTCGTCACTATTATTATCCAAAGATCCTTTCGGTTTTTTTTGTTTTATTTCTCGCGTTCGTTTAAAATCGATTTTCACCAAACCGAATCAACTTTTTATTACGTCATCGACGAATTTCGCCAGTGGACGTTTTCTATTTCGTCAAATTCGTCTTTAGTTTAACGAGAACAACGTCTTTGTGGATATACTTTATTTGAACGCCGCTTTTCCTAACACGTACGTCCATACTTTTACGTAAATTAAAAGATCCGCTTTTAGTTTTAAACGATAATCTATCATCGGTAGTTTTTGTTCGTTATTTACTGTGTTTAATCTGTGTACATATGTCTATATATGGTTCGAGGAAACGGTTAAACATTTCGTGATTTGTGGCCGAGAATAGCGTAATTTTCAATTTTCTCGTAAACCCGAATGTCAAAAGAATGATTTATACCGAAAACAAATATATAAGCGCCCGAGCGTATATTATTATTATTGTACGCGACAAAAGTTTAAGGATTTATTTGTTTTCGTGGTTGTTCAAATTCTTTGGGCAATAACAAAGACGACAAAAAGTTCGGGCGAACGAATCAAAAGTCACCCGTACATTGTTTCGTTATAGCGTCGCGTAGTACATATTCATCGCGAGTGTACGTACTTCAAGGACGAACGATCGATCGACGGGTTTAATCCCAAAACTACGAAAACTATTTTTTCCGAAAGTTGTAATTTTTTTGTGCGGGCCGAGGGGCGGTTTATCGGGCTGGTAGGTTTTGACCATTTGCAGTGGTCCCGCGGTTTTATTCGCGATAATGCGACTATTTACAGCCGTGTAGAGTAATTTTCGGTCGGAAAACACGAGACAATGCTACGACGACTGCCCCCCATCCCTCCGCCCCACCCTCTCGCAGTTTCTTCATTGTTCGTTCGGTCTTTATTTATAATAATAATAAAAACGAGGCTCGAAGGGAATTATTTTCGGTCTGTTTCGGTGTAGCGGATTGAAGATAAACGGCTAAACAAACCTCGTAAAAAAGATACGAAAACAATTACGAGAACGTTAAAACGAGACGAAAATACTTAATTACGGGCACGCTGGAATTGTGTGTTGGCGGGCGGTTTTTTCCCGAAAAACCGGCGGACGTTTTACAAGATTATCGACGTTCGTCGGACGAATACTAAACGTTAGACGGTGTACGCGGACCGCGTTATTATAATTTGTATAGTCCGCGTGATGGAACATAATAGCGTTTACGTACTCCGCGGCACTCCGAAATCATTGACGAATTACCGCGGAAGTGGAATGTTTATACATATATATATATATATATATATAAATAAAACCGTCTAATTTTAGACGATTGGCCATGAGAATCGGTCAAAACGGCGCTTTCGTAAACACGGCGCGGGACGCAGTACTCAATGAAATCGATCGAGTTGTGTTTGTGATGGGATTGGGTGGGGGTGGGATACGGCGCGTATAAACAATTACGGTTTTCGGCGGCGGTGAGTTTAACGTTTATTATAACCTTTGGCGCGGCGCGGAACGATAACTGCCGTAATCTTTACGCGCCACGGAGTTACTGTCGTCTAGTTTAATTACCGGACAACGGTATTTAACGAACCAGACTCGTCACGAATTACCGAACGGACCGACCGACCAGACACGTCGGCGAGTACGTCAGGTCGAGTGAATTTCGGGCCGTCCGGTATTGCTCCGGTTGTGTTTTGCGAAATTCGCGCGCTCGAACGAAGTAAAAAATCGATTTTGTCGACGACGTATATTACTCGAACGCCGAAACGACAAAAAAAAAAAAAAACGGAACGCGTATCAAAAACGGATCAGTAACCAATTTTCGTCGGGGGTTGTACGGGAGGGGGGGGCAACGTAATTTTTCGTCAAGACGGCCGGGAACGCGTCTGTTTAATATCTCCGCGCGCGATTCACGCAGAATCGTAAACGATCTAGTAATACACGTCGGCCGTGGACGGAGCGTGTTCGGACAAGCGATTCGTTGTTTAAACTACGTACGGACAGACGCTTTCCAAAAACGGTAATTTGTCCGCCGAAAATCGTAAAAACTCGGGCGAAGGTTCTCTCGTGCGGACGACTGTATCCGGCGTGCGCGAATAAAAAAAAGGTAAAACACGAAAAACGAAATGAAAATCGTCGCCGGGGATTCGATTGCCCGACGGTTATAACCGACGTTACCGGCACGCGCCCAACAATGTGCGTGTAAACGACGCGTTTACTTGCTGGGCTTCTTTAACTTTTTCGTCTTCTCGCCACGGGGAAACGAAATACGCGATAAATATTGTCGTACACGTACGCTATGTTTGGAAACGAAACACGAACGTTGGCCGCGGCCCAGTAATTTCGTATCACGTTCGAGGAGTGTGTACGGGCGAAAATCGAGTACGAGACGGAGCGGACGAAATAAAATTTCGATCGTACGAACGCCCGAGGGGAATCTTACGAAAAAAATTCCCGAAACGAGCGTATGATATACGCGTCGGATAATACCCAAAAATGGCTTACCGGGAGGCAGAGAAAACAGGTACCGACGGATCCTCTTCCCCGAACGGACCTGGTGCAAGCAAACGGCCGTCCCGTGTCTTCTCGCGGCGTTTTTCCGCTCGCGCGTGTTTTTTGTTTTTTTAAGCGGCAAAATGTGCGTAAAAAACGAACGTGTCGCGCGAACGACGACGGCGGTTAGTCGACGACGGCGACGCGATGACGGACTGCACGCGACGAGAACTTTCCGGCGTATGCAAAGCGCGCGGCACACTGGCAACGGCGTCCGCGACGACGTAGTATACCGCGGTACAAGTCGAGCAGTCGTATTGTAGCTGCGTGGTAACGGTATATATAGTAGCGATCGTCGCCGTCGACGCGTCGTCGTCGTCGGGGAAAAGCGTTCCGAGCGTTTTTCGCTACCCTTCGGCCGCCACCGGTCCCTCCGATCGATAGTGCACCGCGCCGGCGGAACCCTTTGTATCGCACACCCGGCGTTCTATCCCTCCGATTCACGTTCGCTTACTCCCGCCTCCGATAGAGTAGTACCCCATTATATCATATCCTAGACCCGACGACCACGACGACTGACGCGTGTGTGTACGCTTGTAAAATCTTCGTATTGCACGCACACTAACAGGCTCGCTCTAGTTCTTTTTTCACCGGTTTTGCGTCAGCCATACTCCGGCCATTCTCTTTGACTGGAATAATAATATCGTGCGTATTCGTGTATACACAGGTAGACGTAAATTGTCGAGAGTTCTAAAATTGTGAACAACTACTACCGTAACGGCGCGGAAATTTACCGTCTCCCGGTGTTCCACTTTACAACCGTATTCAAACGACACGTTCGAGGCTGGGCATTGACCAGAGTTCGAAACGTAGTTGTTTTCGATTTGGACGGCTCGCTTTTTACTTGGACGTAACGCGAATTTAACGAATTATCGTCAAGAATTTTATATATATATATCGTCGAGTTTTTCGAACTTTTGCGTTATCCTAGAAACGGCCGTCTCCTGTACTACGTATATTGTACGTTCGCGGGAAACGGTGGCAACACACTTTTACCAATAGCGTGACTTTTTTTTTACCGACGACGCAACTCGAGTTTTTCCACTTTTAATAAACCCGTAACTCGCCGAAGTTACATTTTGTCCTCAATTTTCCGCGCCAACGACCGTACTCTATAAGATGGTTTATGAGAAACGTTCGCGTCGTATACGCTACTTAAAACCGATTTTCAAACGTAAACCACTTCTCACGGAATAATATCGAAAGTGTTAACTTCGGATTCGCGTTTATTCGTTTATGTTATTATTATATCAGTTCGGATGTCATTATCGTTGAGTATATATAAAACGTAAAATAACGCCGAATAACCGACGCCTTATCAAAACGCGATTCTCGCTTTTCAGAAATCGTTAAAAATTCCAGGCGTTTCGTTTTAAATAAAATAAATTACAGTTTGAAATTACGACGCGCCGCGTACGTAGTCGAGCTTGTTACACGCTCGTCGTGGCGAATCGTGTCGTTATTTATCGCGAGTCTAAATATATGCGAAATTTGTTTATGATTCGACGCGCGCCGAAACGACGTAATAATAATAGATCTCGAGAAAAATATCGAAAATACCGCGTAACATTCGACGATTCGACGTGACGTAAACCTGAATTGACGACGGACCAATCGAACGTCGCCAACCATAATTGATCGTTATTGTTGTTTTCGGTAAAACGTCTCTATCCATAAATCCATCAACATCCGAAGCGCGAAAACGAGTGTTCGACGACGTTTCGATAATTGACGAAATTAAATAAGTCGTTGAATTGTCGTAAATTTCCATATTTCGTTAAAACGTCCAACCTCTTGAAAATCGTTACTAAAGCGCCTTGTTAATGTAAATACGCGCACCAGTGGCGTTATTATAGACGTGAATTTCGGGGTTATATTATTATAACGATTATATTGAAGTTTAAAAATATTTTAGTTTTTCGTTATTATTGACAAAAAATTATGCGTCTCGTGAACGATTATTTTTTCCTAAAAATTTTCGGGGGAGGGGTATATTCCTCGCCACTGATGCGCACGCTAAAACGAAATATCGCTGGAATGTACGTAACGAACGCCGCGTGCCGTCCGTAGCTCGTTATTATAACGCCTCGGTAATTACGACGTGACCCGTTGCCCATCTCGAAAACGTGGACAGCCAGGTCCGGTGCGCCTAAAATCAATCGGCCGCGCGACATTCGAATTAAAACGACCACGGACATACGGGCGACGTATTCGTCTCGGGAATTTTCGATTTTCCGTTCGCGAACCAACGACGGATACGGCGAATTTACCCGTACGTAAACTACGACGGCATTTCGGGATCAAAGCTTCCACCGAAATATAAAATTAGCGTCGGTAAGCCGGACTGAAAACGAAATACGTCCTATGGAATTATCGGAATTTCGGAAAAATCGAAAAACAACGCCCAGATTCGCCGGCCGAGTGGGCACGTGTACTCACGGATTAGGACAAGTAATCATCGCCGTGTCTCGATGACCATCGACGGTAACGACCTGGACGATAATACGGATAATACGCGAGTACCGACTGTATTGTCGAATTTCGCGTAAAATTAAAAATAGTCCGTCGTTGGAAACGAACGAAATGTATTACAAACGACGTGCAGGTATTTCCGTTAAACGTTTCAAACGAATCAAAACGAGAAATCGAAATCGAAAAATTTCGTAAAATAAATTACGTCGGATATATATACTTACGGCTATCCCGAACGTACAGCCGCTTGATAATGCATATATATATTACACGTACGATTCTTCTCAATAATCATTCTAAATAAGCGGTAGGAGATTCGCTCCCGACACGAATACATATTTTTAACATGGCTGGAGGAAGTTTTGTTTCGTTTTTTACACGGACAACGGAACGGTCGAGTCGAAACGCGCCGTTGTACGTATGAGCCGCGTAAATAATTTCGCTAGACGAACGGCCGGGACGGGCGATTTACGTTCGGAACGTTTGTGCGAGAAGGAAAATGACGGAATTACTTAGGACGAGCGCGGAAATTTCCCGAAGCACGGCGGTATAAATAAAAAACAAAACAAAAAACGCGATCCGCTCTCCGACGTGTATATATATATATATATATAGGCGCGCGGATTTATCGCGTACGGACGTATTATTAATGCAAACGCGCGTTAGTTGTCGTACAGATTTCTATATCCTGGTCCAGTAGGGTTTTGGGGATAAACCTCCCCACGAAAATTTGTAGAAAAAATCAATTTCTTACGAGACGTAAATTTTTAGTCAATAATAACGAAAAACTCGAATATTTTTAAACTTCGATTACACGTTACAACGACGAATAATCTATTAAAATGTGTCTTGTTTCGTTAGGGTCGTTCGATTTATTAATTTAAAAATTAACCACCGCCCCCCCCCAATCCGAAATTCAGATGCAAGTACGCCACTGTCCTGGTCGAATGCGATAAAGCGGGACGAGATCGTTAAAATATCACTTCGTAAAACAAACCGCGCGACCCCATTGGCCAACGGAAATATTTTATGAACGTTTTCGGGACATAAAACGCAGGCAACGCGGCCGATTCGAAAACGCTTGGGCTAATGATTACGACGATCGTTATAGTTCGGTCGTCTTACAGTAGACAGTTTTCGCCGACGTTACGAGTATTTTTTGTAAGCGCCGGCAATTCGTGTCCCAGGACGTACCAATCGTGCCGCGTGTTTTTTCCACTAACGTAATCGCGCGTCTTCAAACGTATACGGAAAAAAACGTGTATACCCGCCGAACGTCTTGAAAAAAAGACGTTTTTCTCCGGGCGCTCAAACGGATTAACGAACCACCTCCCCACTAGTCGGATATATCGCGGGCGAAAAATCGAATACCAATGTTACAACGTATGCCCCGTAATGTGGACGACGAAACGCGAAAATTGGAGACGGTTCACGACGTAGTTCCTACCGTGCGCGTAAACCGATTTGGCACCGGCGACGCGAAATTGGGCGCCCAGCGTCTAAACGTTACATGCGTTCCGAGCGGAAAATTCCACTCTCCGGTAATCGACCTAATAAAAATTTCGTTACAATTTACTGGCGAGAGCGATTAAATTTTTAGTGTACGTGTTTACCGCGCGGCGTATTATTATTCTCTTCTCGCCAACCGCCCACCGCTATCGGTGGATTGTTTATTAACAATCGCGTTCCGTACGAACGCGTTTTTACGTTTTTTTTTTTTTATCTTCTCGTCGATTGCTGTCGATTACCGGCACAATCCACCCGTATCGCGTAGCCAGCGGTTACGCGATTTATTTCGAATTCCGAAAATTCGATCGTCCAATTTATCGGCGGCGAATTTCGCCCCTGTCGACGGTACGATTGTACGTTATTTTCGATAGCGAATACGGCGGACCGTCTCTGACATTGTCCACGCGTTCGCTTTTCTTCGCCTATAAGCCCGACAAATAATTATCCGAAACATTCGAAAGTTCGACGCCGAACATCGTGTCGCGAACGTGTAAATATACATTTTCTTGGTCTTCCAAACGTTCGGCAACTAAACGATTCGAGGGTGAGGTGGAGGTTATCGCGTACAATATGTACTCGAACAGTATACGAACACGCTTAGAAATCGTTGGGCGCAATTTTCGTTTTTCGGTACGTTCGAAATTGGAACTTGGCAGCGTACGTTTGCGTACAACGGCGTCGGTCGAGATAACCGTACGAGTCGGTGTCCCCTTGTCGAAACATCGGCGTACGTTTTCGATAACGAATTTGCGTAAAAGGTTTCGTCGTTTTTTTAGGAAGAAAACAGAAGAAAAACAAACAATAGTAACGACGTTCGCGAAAGCGTTACGGCAATTTCGGGCCTCGAATTCGTATAATTTACGGAGGAACCGGTAACGTAACGTAACGGCCATCGTATTCGTAACATTGAGCCGAGGGGGGAGGGCGCGTATAATGTTCTGCGCGGCATTAAGAGAACGACGTGGCCGTTGAACGTGACGCGCCGTTTTACGCATTAATCAACGGAACGGTGTCCTTTCTTATCTCCGTGACAAAGGACCGCCCAAACAAGATTAACGCGTCGTCCGTAAGAAGAAACCGGGAGGGTGAGTGGAACATGTGGAAGTGATGGTTGGCGGTGGGGGGAGGAAGAAGTAGATTTTTAAAGCCCGCGGCGGCCGACGAACTCGACAGAGTGTATCATTAATAAAAATGTATATATATATATATATTGAATAACGCGACCCAGGCCAGGCATTTGTAAAAGTGTACTACGACCGTTGAAAATGACGAGTGGGCGGGACGGAGGGAGAGACGGAATTGTTTAACATTGCGCTCACGGCGAAGACGCCGGTGCGGATAGAAGAGATAGAGAGAGAGAGAGAGAGAGAGAAAGAGTGACAGAGTAAGAGAGTCCCGGGGAAAATTGCGCGGAACGTGTTCGGTACTCGTGGCACGCGAATCGTGATTGTAACGGGCGGCAACGTTTATTATATAATATATTGGCCCGAAGGAGCGATTTCAATTTTTAATTTGGCACGTGCGTGCGTGCGTGCATGCGTGCGTGTGTGTATGTGTGTGTGTGTGTTTGTGTGAGGGGGGACTGAATGAAAATTCGAGAAAAAAAACCGTCCGAACGGTAACTGGAATCGTTTACGTACGTACGTCGTCGCGTCAAATCAAGTCGACGGCCGTTATTCACCCAAAACTCGTCGTCGGCCCGTCTTTTGGTTACCGCGCGCGCGAATCGCCTTCACCGTAAACGTATATACGTGAACTTACGAAAATCGACGATCAATTTTCGTTTGGTTCGTGTACGTCGGTATCGAATATATATTGTTTTTTTTTTATTTAAAAAAGCTAAATA